>JAMYHX010000263.1:0-57990 GCA_025529335.1 Rhizopus sp. PT2906 | reverse complement strand
TCTTCTGCTGTCCCTTTCCGCTTACTAAATCTTTATTCTTTGTTACCAGATATCGATTAACTGTTTTCAAGACTTTTAACAAGTAAGTGCACTAACCCTACCAGATGTCGATCAACTGCTCAAGGCTTCCAAGTAAATGGGCTAACCACTGACCTCCTAACCTCTCCTTTTAGGTATAGGTTTTAGGTTCCTCCAAAAAAGAGTTGGGGAGAGATTGCGCTTATTTGTTTTACGTGTCCATGAGGTCATTAACTTGCTGTGAGCCTAAGAAACGTATGTTATTCTATTCATATTTTTGGGTCCTTTTCGTTGTTGCTTAACACTTGAAGATAAGAAAAGAAGAAATAAAAGAGATGATAAATCTTTGTTTTATTCGATTATGAAATATAAAAGGCATATTTCATGACAAAAACAGGGTTTGTATTTAATTTCACTTTCAGAGAGCAAGTATAACGAAATTGCTCAAATTAAACACTTGGGTTGCTGTATTGCAATGGATAATACTGCTCATTCCAAATGTTATTTTTTTGATTGTAAAATTCAGTGATGATCTATCTACATTGATTGTTTAGGATGGTCTGACAACAACAGACAGGCTACTAGGTTACACGTCTTGACTGTGTTTGCTTTAAGTAAACTGAAAGTGTATTAGCTGTTATTTGATAAGTTTTCATCTTTTATTGATGTAAACATACAAGATTATTGTATACCGGTGTCTTATCTTTCTTTTTCATGTTAAAAACATTGTATTATAGATAGTCGTATAAGATTTGTTGCTTATAGTTGTAAACAATAATAATCTTTGTAAGATAATCTTGAAAAAAAAAGGTATGGTTTATCGCTTAAAAAGCTCATTTATGTAATTAGTAAGAAGCCATTAATTTATACGAAAATATAAGGGTTGTCATAACCTGATCAATGCTTGTCTGTTCCTGCTATCCTTATATGGAAACCATTAATCAGGCTCCGATAATCTGACCTCTTTCGCAGTGACTAGCGTAATCTAAACGATGAGTATGGCATTATTTACCATTAATAACTTTATGATATTACTTAGCAGTGGAGTACATTCATTGCCACCTCTTTGACAACACTCAGCCTTTTCAGCAAGCCGCATAGGTAGACGCAGCCTATTGTTAATGCATTAACAGTCACAACGTCATTATTTTTTGAATGTGTCTTTCTACATTCTTCTTCATTCTTTTGCTTATTATTAATCAGTCAATATGAACGCACCAGATCGTTTTGAGTTATTCGTTATTCCTGAAGGAAAAAAAAAGTAGACCAAGCTTAATAGTAAAAAAGGGGTAAAAAACAACGACATTAAACACTGCATTCTATAGGGTGGAGATGGAAGTGGATACCAAAATTCCAAATGCGGCTACATTCACTATTGAACGTGAAGATCACACTCTTGGAAATATGTTACGAGGGTAGATGCATACAAATTTTTTAGGTCACGGTTGCTAATGTGCTACCCTTTATACACAGTCAATTACTAAAGGATCCAAGAGTTTTATTTGCTGGCTATAAAGTGCCTCATCCTCTAGAACATAATTTCGTCATCAAAGTGCAAACAGTTCCTGGAACTTCGCCTGGAAAGGCATTAAAAGATGCCACGACTGAACTTATATCAGAAATCAATGCACTTAAAAACAAATTTGACATGGAAGTTATTCGTCATCGTACCTTTGAAGATGCAAAGGCTTCACAAAGCAATTATGGTGGTGTTGATTCCATGAATGCTATGGAATCTCACCATGCTGGCATGGATGTCGACTTTTAGAGGAAGGGGCTAAATGCATAATGGATCATTTTTTTTAATACATAAAATAGGGAAAAACATTTGGGGGTACTTTTTGTCCTTTTTTCTTTTTTCTTTCTCTTTCATGTTTACTCTTGGTTGATCCAGTCATCTCTTTTTTCATCATTGTTCGAGACAATGATATGTACTGCAGAAAATATGAAAGAAGAGAGGTAGTGTTAATGAGTTATTGCTGTATGCGCATGTGTCTTTGTATTGACGCGAAAGTCGGTATTTAAAACAGTGTGGGTGAAGTTTTGTATCTTTTTGCTTTTTTGATCATCAAACAAGCATGTCAAATGAGATTGTTCAACACCGATTTGTTCAAATTCATCAAGCATGCGATTTGACATCAAATATAGAAACACTTTGGTCTACTCTATCTCAGTCATTACCAAATATAGCTGCCTCTAATGCATGTGAAAGAATATTGGACAAGGTGAACAATAACCAATTGGAAGCTACAACTGCATTGCGCGAATTTCAGACTCTTGTCCTAAGCTCTGATGACGAACCGAAGAGCATGATATATCTACGCTGTGTTACTTTATTACGCTTACAAGTCAAGGCACAATTTGGCCTTGTCAAAAACGACTTAGTCCACGTTGATCCCTTTGTGGCCATAGTTCGACAGAAACCTATGCTGTATTATGCCATTTTAAACGAAATAGAATACCTATTTCGAGAGAAAGAAACTACAGATATCGCCATTCTTACGCCTTTTACTCTCATGGTCCTTCTTACAGACAATAACTTGGACTATAGTGCACTTTTAGGAAAATTGACATCGATTTGCTTCTCAGTAGACAATAAGGAGATAGCAAAGTCAATTCACGCGCTGATATGGAAACAAGTAATAATGAAGTATCCGTTACAGATGAGCAACCCTCGTTATTTGGCTATAGTGGATTTTTTGGAAATTATAAACACGCAGTTTCAACAACAAGTCAACTTTGATGCGATGGACTGGATGATTAATTACTGCTATCCTATACTTGACAGAGCACTGACATGTGCATCAAAGGACGAACCTATCCTGCCTTATCTATTACGCATAGAACGCTTATATTCCAGAATACATGGTGACCAGACAATATCAACGACGCTTCAAGCCAGTATTTCCCTGTTGTGGGCCGGTTGTTCTTTTCTTTTACTTAAATCTCAAACGCTGGACGAACAACAGAGTATTCTGAACTTTATTCGATTCTGCATCACTCATGGCTCTATTCCTAAGAGAGTGATGCAAATTGCATACCTACCGTTATTCCAAACCTTATCTGAGCTAATGGATAAGAGTGCGTCAAAGAGCATTCAGGAGCGCAAGAACCAAGTACTTGACCTCATCTATACCGTCGACGAAGCCAAGGATATTGAGGTAGATGTAGAAGCTGTTCAAACAGAGGTAAGTTATCTACACCTGATCATTCGTTGAACTCTCATTTATTCTATAGATATCGAACATTATACGTCATAATACGATCCATGGCCTTTTAGGACATTTGTTTACTTATATTCTTTCCTTTTGTTCCAATGAAATGCCTAAAGTAGACATTTTTTCAAAGAATCTATCATCAACCTCAGTTACACTGAACCTACTATTTTTGACACCGTTCACCCTAGACGACGACACCCAAGTTCAATGCAAAGCACTCTCCACTCTATCTGAACTTTCCTTTCTTCAAACAGGCCGTTATAAATTTCCCGTGTTGCTTTACCTGCTCCATGTCATTCGACAATCCTCAGGCAAGTCCGACACGCTCCTCCACATCTTCCACCACGTCCTTCCCAGTCTCTCAAGCACCAATGACCCAATTATCACAAGCAAAGTGTTACAAATCATACTTTCCATTATCCACACGGAAGATAATGATTTGTCTATGGCAAGTCTTGGCGTGCGCGCGCTTGTACAGGTGTATGAGCGTCAACCTCGCGTTTGGCAGGAACTGAAGAAGGTCTTTACTGACTGGGTCCTTCGACGTAAATCGGTTACACTCCGTCGTAAGGTGGATCTAAGCGTGACCGGACCTATTCGACTGGAGCTCTCTGTCTTGACCAGCATGCGGGATGTGTGTCAATTGCATCCCAGAGAATGTGCACCTGATATCTTGCCTATGGTCATCTCTTTACTCCAGGCATGTCAAGATCTGAGTATGGCCTCGCTTTCAATCATCATGAGTATCATTTGTACCTGTGTTGAGGCAGGGTTTGTGGAGCCTAGATCGATTTGGAGTATTACCGTGGTCTATTTGGCTCGATTCGCATTGGATGCTGGTACGAAAAGATCTTTGCTCCTGATCAAACAACTCTGTCGGTTTTATGCTTTAGCTGGTGACAAGGACGAAGGTAAACAAAGAAAAAAAAAAAAGAGAAAACACCTGCATCTAAAACTCATTTATGAACCATGTATAGTGACTGAACCATACTTGCAATTCAAGGAAACGTTGTTGAATGACTTTATTTTGCCTCTAATCTCTTCCGACAATGATTGTCAAGAATCTAAGACATATGCTCTAGAAGCACTATCTCACTTCTCGGCCAACGATATTGCCACTCTTATACCGGAAAAGGCCAAGGACTACCTGTCAATGATCTTGGAATCAGAGGTACCCAGCAAGGGATACAGTCCTATTTTAGTCAAGCTCATGTCAAATGAACTTGACCATATGCGTCGAGGATTATTTATTGAAGAAACCAGTAAAAAGCCCGAGACGATATCAAAGAAACGTAAAGCCTCAATCATCGGAGAACGAGAACAAGAAGTAGGAAAGACATTGACCGAGAAATGGATGGAAGGTCACGTAGCTCCTGGCCTTAGAGCAGGTTATGCAACAGCCATTCTTCATATATTGGACTTTAGTAGAGAGCCTATCTCTGAGCATACGCTTGACGCTATTAGCAAAACGAAATGGTATCGTGCCATGGTTACATCCTTTACAGATCTTACCTTGACTGATCACCTCCTCGTTCGTGTCTCAAGTATATCATCCTGGCAAGCATTCTTTCAGGCAGCTTTAAAGGGAAAAGAAGTAGAGATTGAGTCCATTGTGTCCATACTGTTGAAAGATTTATTAGCACGTTTAGAAAGAAGTACTGTACCTGGTGTCAGCACAAACATATTGTTAGCCATCACGGGTAGGAATTGCCCTTTTTTATAAATAAGCTATAGTTCAACTAATTTGCTTTAAACAGGGCTTGTCAGTACGCTACGTGCCATCATTCCTTCCTTCGCGTCATCTTGTGCAAACGACATCGTTCAAGTGTTACTAAGAAACTATATTCTGTTACAGGGCTCACCTTTATCCCACTCTGCACACTTGATGAGCGAAGAAGTTCAATTTGCAGCAAGATTTGCGCTAGGCCATTTATCAACTCATGTCATTAGTAATGATAAGCTGGCAGAGACGATAAGCAAAACGTTGATTGAAGCAGCAACCTATGAAAAGTCAAAGTCAAGAAACATTGATACGGCTGTTGATCTTGTTCAGTTTGCGAATGGATACGCAGCTGGATACTTTGTCAGCAGCGTTATCCAGTGGCCTACAAAGACAGATCAATTGGATGTTTTGGGCAAACAAGGGCTCTATCAACTCTTGGGTTATTGCAATTCACCTGGTATTTCTGAAAGCCGTGTGCTAGGTATCATGATGGGACTGTCGTCTAAACAGAATGCAAATGGCATGGAAGAAGTCTTGTGGTTGGCTAAGGACGTGCTTCGATCATACACTGATGGTCGTCCAGTCAACATCGGTCTATTGCTTGGGTCTACTTGGGCTTGTGGTGTTGGTGGTGCTCCTGACGGTGGTGCTATAGATGACGAGTGTGCAAGTATTTTAGAATCAGCCTATGCGAGAGCTGTGACAGATGTAAGCAAATATAATGTTTGATAAAAAAAAAAGTGAATAATAACAGCTCTTATCTAGGGTCAATTAGCACAGCACTTTTACCACTTTAGCGTTCCTTACTCACAGCTGTGTCGCTCACGACTTGTGAATGGCTCAAAGGAAGAAAACGAGGCAATGCACAGCTACAAGCGTTTGCTTGATCAAGAACTTGAACGTATTGATAATGATGATCCATCAAGCAACTACCGCATTGCAGGATTATTCAGCTTGGGAAGTCTTCTGGGCGTTCATTATCTACCATCTGAGAAACCGAGCGATCATCTTTACATAGAGTCAAGCAAGTACAGCGCAAGCGCAAGGCATACCGTCTGGGACAAATTGGTGCATGCTGCAGGACTTACGGGAAGATCATCAGCTCCTGTTGGTAACTTGAAGAGTGGCCGTATAGCAGCTGCTGTTTGTGGAAAAATCATCAATCACGCTCACCTTATGGCTGTTACTTCGCAGATAAAAGAAAAACAGGCCGCATCCGATTTACTGCTTTTGTCTGCCTCATCTGAACCTGCGTCTTACAGTCGGTTGAATCAAAACACTAGTTACATTCGAGCTGTATTCGACAGCCTAGTCAGCCTTGTCGAAACAGAGCGCTCTTTGACAGATCATTTGGAGCTTCTCTTATCTAGTTTACTGCTTACACCTGGTCCATTGCCGCCAGTCAACTGGTTCATGTTGATGAACGAAATATCTAGTGTGTCTTCATCGCTCCGAGGCTTGTGCATTCGGTTTGCTTCGGCTCATGCGTCCTCATCACTTTCGCTAACAGAATTCCTGCTCTCTCAGCTATCGATCGCTTTGGATCCTTTGAAGAAGCATACATTGAATGCCGAACTGTGTCTCTTGCTTACAACTGAGACTGGCTTAGGCAAAGTATTGGAACTGGCTGGTCTGCCATCCAGTGAAAAAGCTCAAACTACGACGCGTCGTGGCTTGAGCTCTATGATGAAAAAGGCAAGCATATCTGATAGCAGAGCATTGGAGATGGTTCAAAGTTTTGCCAAACAGATACACACGTTTGAAAAGGAAACACAGGTAAGAGAGAAAAAACGTGTTTGGTTGACTATATTTCTGTTCTCTAATACACAGATTATGTTAAGCTTCAATTCTTTGTTACATTATCCAACCATCTTCCTACTCAGGGGTCTGATCTGGATGAAACTAAAATGAAGCTTGTGACGGATATACGCAAGACAATTTTACACCAACTGACTTTACCTTGGACAAGACAAGCTGAACCTGAGATGGCCATACTTCTCCGCCACTGTGTTGCCTGCAGTCTTGATAGTCCTGATCAATTACAAAACAAGGAATCGTTCTTTGAACAGACAGATCAAGAAGGATTTGGCACGATTGTTGCGATCTGTGAGCTTTACAGATTGACTCCGAAAATGAAACGTCATCCACTTATGAAATGGATAGCGATGTCTATGGCCTACCTTGTCGGTCTCCGAAACTCGCCTCTTCGATATGTGTCCTGGGAAATCATTGCAGCAACCATAGAGCAGGACGTAACTAATGAACAAGAGATGTTGGTATGGATTGTGCGTGTGTTGGATGCCTTTATTGTATATGGAAATGGTCATCATCAGACGTGTGCAATAGACATTCTTGCTGGAATCGCTGATGGGTTACGATGTATACTGGGTTGCCTGTTTGGACAGGTCATGTGTCCGGCAGTAACAGACGATGGTATCAAGATGGCAGATACGATCTATAGTATGATGCATACGATAGAAATTGGAAATAAACATGCGTCCGAGCAAGAGCAGGTAAGAGAGAGAGAGAGAGAGAAACATAGAAAGACGCTTATTAACTGTAACAATAGATCGCTTTACGTCTCTTTACATTAATGGATATGATGAAAGAACAGAGCTGTGGGTCATTAACCAACATCATACGAAGCTGTCCCCAGCATATCATTCAAAAGGGTCTGACGCCCTACCAAAGATGGGCTGTTGAATGCCAATAATAATAAACTGTTTATTATTCAACAAATTCATAGTGTTCCACTGGTATATTTAACAATTCAAACATGTTTTTCATCTTGGCTTCTGTCCATCCCTGATCGCGCACGAGACTAAACACCTTACCTTGACTGAACCCGCTTGGACCGAGACGACCTGTTCTTCCTGCCATATGCAAATAAGCTGCGGTGGAAGAAGGTTTTCCGAGAATAAACACATGTGATGCACCGGGTATATCCACGCCTCTGGCTGTAAATTCGGTTGCGACCCAGAGAGCGCCTGGTTGAGGACCAAGCGATGAGTATTCTTTGATATCGTGTGCCTGTACCTGATACTCTGCCAATCTCTCCTTGATAGCTTCGACACTGATGGTAGAATCAATAAAGAGAATACCATTAGAAACTGATTCGATCTCATGCAAGGTAGCGATACTCTCGATCAGTCTGTCATCTGTATCGTCAAAGTCCAGCTTTTGTTTCATGTCAAGGTCCTGCTTGATCAATTCGGGACGAATGTTTCGTATACGATCATCTGAGACCAACAGACAATGATGCTTGACACCAACTGTAGTCGTCTGAAGGTCTACAAAAAGTGGGTCTCGGACAAAGCCACGCTTAGAGAGAAAGAAACGTAGAGGCCGATTGAGCGTGGCAGAGGTGATGACTGTTCGGTGCTTGCCATGCTTGATTTTCTCGAGGAGCTGTTCAGCCGGCTTGGGATGTCTCGCCCGTCGTTCTTTTTCTCGTAGTGGCGCGTACTTCCGAGGAAGAGCAAATGCTTGGTCAGCTTCGTCGAGAATCAGTCGATCGAGAGCGTGAACAGGCAACTGCCCTTGGTTGATATATTCTAAGATTCGATTAGGCGTGCCTACGACAGTATGTGTGATGGGCGGCTTTTCTGTAAGACTAGTGGCAATTACTTGAACTTGATGAGCATGGGGTGTAAGCTGTTGAATCCATTGACCGATCTGAGTAGCAAGTTCCTGATTAGGTGCAATGTATAATGAATGGACGCATCCGCTGGTGGCTGGAACGAGAGAAGCTAGACTGAGAGCAATGCCAAATGATTTTCCTGTGCCTGTCGCATCTCGCAATAAAAGATCACGCTTGCCTGCAAGTAGATGAGGAATAAACTCTTGTTGTGCACGCGTGGGCTGTGTCACATGGAATTGGGTTTGGAGTCTTTGACAAGTGGATAAAGACAGTCCCAATTGCTAAAAAGATCCCTTGTTCAACATCACGCATATACTCGACATCATTTTACTTTACCTTGAACGACGTTGAAGTATACCAGCGTCTTTGAATCAAGCGAGGGTTCATTATAAAAAGAGAAAAACACACACACACACACAAAAGAAAAGTCTTTTAAAAAAATAACGCAAAAATTTTATTATAAAAAAAAAAAATAGAAAGAACCTAAAGAAAAGAATAAGTATTTTGTTACAATGAATAATATGATTCTTCTTTTTTTTTGGTTTCAGTAATAAAATAGGCAATAAACGTTTTGTCTTCAGTAAAGATGCAGAACAGGTCTGTTTGGTATCATCCTTCCAAAAAAAAAAAAAGAAAGATTCTTTTAATTAATACTTGCCTTGAGAAAAATAATACAGAGAGAGAAAAAGTAGTAATATGAGATCAGGATAGGGTTGTGCTTGAATTTATAAAAGGATAGAAATAAATTTTTTTCTTAGCCACAGTCCTACAAGTCACAACAAGGGAACACAAAAGAACATAACATGGAAACAACCATGTACAGTCGTTCCAGCGCCAAAGGGGGGGGTAATAAATTTTTTCATAGGGTAGTTTTTTTTTCCAAAGGGCGGTTTTCATTTTTCAAAAGCCGGTTTCTTTTGAAGTTCAGCTCTTCTTAAGAATCTAATTCGTAAGTCATCAACTTGATAGCCTTTTTACAATAACACTAAAGCTGAATACAACAGCGGTGCGTCTGCGAGGTTGCAAGCTGATGGAACATATGGCGTCGAGAGACGAATAGAATGACGAAAGCAATACATCCATATACTCATCGTCAAGTCGTTCAGGGCTAAGGATCGGGTGTCGCCATACTTGTTGATGTATGCCATTGCAGAAATGTTGTCCATACACAACTGTATGTGGTGATTCGGTGGAATAGAGAAGTGCTGGAGAAGTTTCTGAATAACAAGCAGTTCCTTGGCGTTGATATGAAGATTACGTTCTTGAGGGTTCCATTTTCCTTGCAGAGAGTACTGATTCCAAACAATGCCCCATCCGTGATTGGAAGCATCCGTAAAGACCTGTGTGGTCTGTTGGTGTGAAAGCATATGTAGACCATTCCATTTCGTCAGTTGACTGATCCACCATATAAGTTCTTTCTTGATGTTGGGTGTTACTGAACATTGTTGTTGTCGAAATTGGTTGAATTGTCAGACCATATACCTTGTCCGAAATCGTGCTTGCTGATTGCCGAGGAAGGTCGCTTGTGCTGTTCCCACAAATCGAGCCAGGGATGTCCATGACGTTGACGTTTTCTTCATGAGATGGTATGCCGCTCGGCGAATATAGCGGATCTTCTTGCCAGGGATAGAGAGAGACATTGTCTTGGTGTCGATATTCCTGCCGAGGTGTGTTATCTGTTGAGAAGGTGTTAGTGAGGATTTCTTCCAATTGATCAACCATCCGATTTCGATCATTTTTTGACACACCTGTTCTGTATGCGCCAGCGATTGTTGTTCTGACTTGACCATGCTGATCAGGTCGTCCAAGTAGACAGATGTCCGAATCCCTTTCCGACGAGCCCACCGTAGGAGTGGTTTCAAGGTTCTCGTGAACATCAGTAGGGAGAGACTTGGTTCGAAAGGAAGGACACGATACTGGTAAGTTTGCTGTCGCCATTGGAATCGAAGTAGATGTCGAGAGGCAGGATGGATCAAAATGTGGTAAAATGCGTCTTGCAGATCGATTGATGTTAAATAGTCCTTGGGCTGAAGTAGACGGGGGATGGTTGTCATAGTTTCCATTTTGAAGTGTTAAGGAGGAAGATACCGATGCAGGTTGCGAAGGTTGAGTACTGGTTGCAAGCCCCCACCCTTTTTTGGGATGACAAAAAGTTGAGAATGGAAGCCGGCGGTATTTAGTGGTGCTGGTTCTATTGCTTGTTTGTGGAGAAGTGTGTCGACCTCGTCCATGACGCTGATTGTTAACTGAGGGTGCTGTAGTTGTTCTGGACGCAGAGAAAGACGAGCGAGGAGTGGAGATGATACTAAAGGAACGCGGCAACCGTAATGAATTATGTTTATTAACCATGGGCTTAGTGATTGCTGGAGAGAGGAAGGCCAAAATGAGAAGTAGGAGGACAGGCGACCACCTACTAATCTCAGTTCTGCTTCTTTGGTAACTGGCACTGCTGAAAAACCGTCCTGGATTGGGAAATCTGGGACGATTGGGAGTTGAGTGATTGGTCGTGTTACGTGAGATGACAAGTTGATTAGTTGTTGCACCGATGGTGTCGTTGTGATCGCTATGTTTAGGTCGAGGCCTATTGCTGTTGCGTCTACGCGTGGTGGCTTACTGCACGGTTTGCTGGAGCTTGACATGATCGACCATTTCCTTGGGATCAAGCAAGTAGTTGCTGTCAATGGAAGGAGCGTCGAACTGGTTTGAAATGCCGCGAGACATGCTATCTGTACGCCGAGTTGTAATATGAGAAGCAAGATCGGATAAAAGTTCGTGAATAGCAAGGACCATATCCAAAGACTGTTGTTGAAGAATGGGAAGGTCCCAATTACCGTGCAAAAGTTGGTAGGTGTACCAATCCAAAGGGCGAGTGATACTGGACAGGCGGTACTGAATGTTGTAAAGTTGTGTATAGTGTTGTTTAGCAGTAGAAGACAAACGGACTTTATTGAGCTTTGGAGGGTCATAATTACGAAGAGAGTTCTTAGGACACTCGAAGAGAAATCGACGACGGTCCGTTTCCGGAAGAGGACGTTTGAAAAAGCCTTTCTGGATGTAAGGGCATTGTTCAACCATAGACTCTGAAGGGATGAAATCAGAACCAGGGGCACGAATAGTAACATTTAGGGTCTGCCTGGAACAGAGGACTTGAAGCCATGGTGGATTCCATAACAGAAAGACGTTGCATGAGCTGCATGGCCCATGCAGAAAGCTGGTCATTTGTCTGTTGGTTCGATGATTCATTCATTGACAGTAAGGACGACGGAAGTATACCCAGATGCGTAGTTACAAGGTCGAGCGAAAAGAAGATGAAGATCAAAAAGTTTTTATTCATATTTTATTGTTCTTTTATTATACAAGTTTGAAAAATAAAGAAAAAATTGATAACAACCAAGATCACGTCTTACGAAGTGTAATGATCATAATTTTTTATATATAAATAATAAATGCAATGACATGAGAAGGACATTTATTTAGCAATTACAATGTTGATAATATAGAAAGAAAAAAATAACAGAAAGAGGGCGTTAATTGTCATTTATTACTGATCCAATGTAAGGGCCACTGAAAGAAATCAAACCAATATTTTCTCTAATAAGCTGCTTTTGGATCTTTTGATTTTCGTAATTAAAATTAACGCACCTAGTTTTGTCTTGTTCCGTTTTTTATTTTACTTACAAGCTGATTCATAGTTATGTTTGTTGTATTTAGGTTTTTAAGATAGGTTTAAACAAAGTAAAAGTATGATGAGACTGTGTTGTATCTTTATTTAGAATAAAGTGAAGAGAAAAGAGATGATAGCACAATCTATAATTATATATTAAGAAGCTGAAGTATTTAAACTACATTGACCACATTTGATTAAGGTCTAACAGATCTTATAGTAACATTGGGTTCAACTCTGTATTATCTGAAAATAAAGCGTGGCATGAAAGAGCCTTTACCACATCATCTTCTCCTTCCACTTCGGCAACTGTTTGATTTGAATTCAGCTTGGCTGACTACATTCGACCTGTATTCCATCATTTCTTCCGCATTATTAAGGTCAGGTTTGTTTTCTAAAAACTCCATGCCTATAGCACAAATGTCTTTTATCCTATGTTGATCAACGACCTGAATCTTTGGTTTGTGAGGAGTTGTCAAATAGGCGGCTGGGTTATAAATGGTAAACATCTTTTGCTTCTTCTGCAAGACTGTCTCCTAAATAATTGGTAATTAACAAAGAGCTGATGTCTTCTTTGTTCAAACTTACCTTGTTTACTCCTTGTACTTTGAATGTAGAATCTGCGACAATAGAAAACACAGCATCAGTAACATTAATGTTGGTATTGCCAATAATCGTATCAGGATTGGGGGTGTCACCGTTCACGGTATCGGCATTGACATTATCGGTTCTGGAGGTAACCTCAGAAGCTGTATTATCTGTAGTTTTATCCAAGAAAGGCTGTGTGATAAATTCGGCTCTGAATTCTTGGATAGTGTTGTATTCAGCTCTGTTATTGAAAAAAAGCTATTAAGTCGATAACTTGCGAATTAGATTCTTTATTAAGAAGAGCTGAATGTTGTTAAATTAGACGCGTATTCATTTTATAGCGAGAGAGAATCTATGACTGCTATTTATACTATTGTCGTCACTGACATTATTTATGCTTATGTTATTATTGCTATACTAGTAGCTACTGCAGTTATTATAAGTTATTCTTATCAGATGCGATAGAGGAATGTAAAGTAGAATGTATGCTTTACTTTATTATACTCGAGTTATTATAATGATCCATATCAAACACGTCAGATAGATTGATTTGTGAGATCACTTCCTAATAGCTGCGCTTGCTCGTATGTTCTTTTTCTGGATTCAGAAACTTTGTTTTGTATTTTTAGTGCTGTAAGCTCAGTATTATAGAGTTGTATGAATTTCTTTTTTGTCTTGTTCAAAGTGAAATAGCTTTGTACAGTTCGCATGAAGAGTAGGCTTTAATTATCATATATATAGAGTGGAATTAGTTGCTCCTTTTATCAATTTATTTGCAAAGATACGCTCGTTTTATATTCCTCGAAGCCTGTATGACTTCCATGTTGCCCTCACAACTATACTTGCACTACTACAATTTACAACAACTTACAATCAACCAAATATCTCATGCAAGAAGAAATGTTGGATCTGTTGAAAGTGACCAGATTAATTGGACAAGATCTCCTTTGATTCTTTTAAAAACTACTTCTTAAGCTTGAATAACTGTTATAAGAAGAAAACAAAATAATTTATATGAGTATAGTGTCAACTAGGACTGGTGACATCATACTAGATTCATTTAAGCATGAAGGATACAAGAATAAAAAGTGGGATACTGCAGAGTATACTGGGTTCAACTGTTCATTACGAAGAAGCATGTTTATATTATGATCATAGTCCCCCTTTTTTTAAAAAGATTGTATTCGTTGTCAATGGCATCATCCATGTCCAATCATTTCATTTTAAACTGTACCACACACGCTTAAAAATTCATTAAAGATAATCTTATCAGTAAAAATTTTTATTCTAATAATAAAAAAAATAATAATCTAAAAAAATAAATACAAAAAAAATTTTATCCACGAGAAGAAAGAGCTTTATGAGCTTCTGCTAATTGTCCTTCAAGGACTTTGATTCGGTTTTCATAAGAAGACTCCTTTGCCTTTAAGTTTGTCTTTTCAGAATCCAAAACGGCGACGCGCATCAAGAGACTTGCGTTTATTTTCTCAAGCTCAGCAACCTTCTTTTCAAGAGTCTCCATTTTTTGAACCTTACGAAGACGAGAACGACGAGCGGCGTCAGTATTCTTCTGTCGCTTAATGGCTGCTTCATCCATAGGATCATCTGATGTAGCACGCTTCTTGCCTGCACGAGGGGAAGCAGAGAAGACGGGAGTAGATGCACTAGTAGCAGCAGGTGACTTGGACTTTTCCTTTGCCACAGGTACAGACACAGGGCTAGCAACAGCAGTCAAGGCAGCCAAGGCAGCAGGGAAGGAATCGCCAAGGTCAGCAAAGAGATTGATCATTTGAGAGTCAATAGGAGCTGGCAAAGGTGTCACGGGTGCAGCAGGATAGACTTGAGGTGAGTCCAACATGGCAGAGACATCAAGATCCACAGGTTGATCAGAGGAACCGATGGCACATTGAGGTGGAATTTCATCCTTGGCATTGAATGGAGGAGAAGTAAGGAATTGATCGAATGGAGTAGCAATCTCGGGAGAAGAATTGACACTGCATTCAGGAGAGAAGAAGTCTTGCTTGAGCCACTCGTCAAAGACAGAGTCTTGAGCAGGTTGATCTTGAGGGCTGAGTGATTGATATAATTGAGAAAAAACGTTTTGATCCATCTTTTTATCAGTGATTTCTTGGGTAGTGGTAGGGTTAACAGACATTTTCAAATGATTTATAATACTAGGTTTTTGTTCAGGCTGGTAAAGGCAGAGGTTTTCGCAGAGACTTGTACGTCTTTAGTTTCTTGTAGGGTTTGCATTTTAACGAAGATAGGTAGACCATGTTAGGCTACTAGTTGTAATTTAATCGAGATATAAAAATAAGGGTTGGGTTCTGTTGTAATCGAGGTATCGTTCTTGGAACGGTTAAGCAATTTAAGCGGTGAAAGCCATCCTGGTCTAATATGTCACAGAGAGAGCTTTATAAAATAGAATCAAACAAAAAAGGTAAAGTATAGGAGCGCAGTTAATTAATTAATTAAAAGAGAAAAAAGGCAGTGAGAAAGGGGAACCCAAAAATAATCAAAAGAAAAAGAAGAAAGGAAAAAAAAAACAAGTATTTATAGTAAAAGAAGAAAACAATTTTGATTGGATTAGATAAGAAGAATAGAATGAGTCATTTCTTTACTTTCCTAATTAAGAACCCAGCAAGGGTAGAGTCAAAAAATTAAAAAACCCCCACCTTTCCTTTATATTTTTCTCTCAAGCACTGTGACTTTTTTTTAATCAGCTACCGATTTACTGGGGGTGAAAGGGAAAAAAAGGGGGGCTCAGAGCCTTTACTTGTCTCTGTCAAAGCTAAACCAATGATCTGATGAATGTGTGAGAAAGATTATTTAAATCAATCATGTGTATAATCAGACCAATCGCTGTACAACAAAATATCACTCTTTTTAAAGATAAAGATGATAGTACCACTCACTTTTTATGAACTATAAAGGAACTGGCTCGTTTATATCGACAGTCTTAATCACTGGACCTTACTCTTGTAAAGATGGTTCACAATTAAAAGGGTTCGGTTTTTAAATAAATGGTATTTTTTAAGATAAAAAAAGAAATGTGTAAAGATGATCCACAGCATCTAGACTTTTATAAAAATTGTGTACGACTGTCCATTACTTATAGGATGTAATAAGAGCACGGATGACAACTCTCCTTTTGGTTTATTTCAGCTCTTAGTAGATTTTGAATCGACGGATATTTATTGTGAGCGTGATGTTGTATTATGAAGAAGAGAGTCTGAATGCCTTGTGGTCATTGAAAATTTCAAGATGAATAATATCGCATCCTCTAAGCTTAGGAATAACGGTAAGTAGGGAATTCACGATGAGATTAAGCAGACATTGTCTATTAGGCTGAGTGTTTATATGATTTAGGTAAAGAAGTTGACAACATTTTTTTTTTTGTATTCGTTGAAATCAAAGTTACACCAATGTAAAAGTAAAGCTGAGATTCAAAAATACGAATTTAGTATGTAAACTTCCCCCCCCAATTGACGAAGCACTGTATGTCCAACATAGACTATTTTTGGGGACCTGCGTAAGTTTAAGAATTGTTGTCAAAGAATCAAACATGAACTAAAATATACTTCAAAGAACGTCCACCATTGACTGGTGTGAAGTAAGTGGAGATCTAAAGTCTTTTATGTGTCATTGAAAACATGTAGGAAAATTACCTTGTCTCGCCTTATTTAGCCGAATTTGTCAACACATGCACCAATCTTACATTCAGTAAGTAAAAAGTAGTACTCATATACTTACTAATATGACATAGTCTTTTTATCATTGTTTGGAATCTATAATGTATTCAAAAATGGATTTGACGCGTCATTTATTATTGCTTATCTTGGCATTATCCTCGTAGGCTTTGGATCGTAAGCCGTGCAAAAATATATTATGCAGACATAGGCTAATAACTATAAAACGCTTTAGATGGTGTTTCCATATGACGCTTCAATATGAGATGCAACTTTTGGATGAATTACCAAGTAGAATATATAAATATACATGTAAAAGAGATGGCTCTAACAGATGATCATAGTGATCTATGTTGCTTCTATCATGGTTTGGCACATGTAAGTATATAGTCCTCTCTAAAAATCACCATCTCAATGCTCAATCTTTCTTGTTTCCATAGCTACGTCGCAGATCCAAACTATAAACGGAATTACAAGTTGCCACTAGGTCTCATTCTCTACTCGGCTATTGTTACTTATTCCTACTTGATCATCAATAATCCTGTATTTCATCAAGTGTCTTATGCACTCTTAATATTCACCATTGTTTACAAGTCAATTTCACTTCAACTGACTGTGCCATCTCATTATCAGGAGAAACCAGCACTTGAGAGACTGCTTTGGTTATCTGCTTTTGGTTTTATTATCGCTTTCATCCTTTGGAATATTGATAACCAATTTTGTACTCATTTACGTACTTGGAGACACTCTGTTCCTTATTTAATGGGCGTCCTTAGTGAAGTAAGTATCACGATATTACATTTCTTGTTTTATTAATCTGTATTGTTCTTTTAGCTCCATGGCTGGTGGCATATTGGCACAGGTAAGAGAGAATATAAAGTGTGTTCATTCAGAAATCTCATTCATAATAGCGCTTGGCTCTTATTATTTTGTCATTTTCTGTGAATGGGTCCAACAAGTATTGAGCAATCACAGATATACCTTACATTGGATGGGCCCTGTTTGCTACTTGCGACCTGCCGACAAGGCAAAGAAATAAAGTAGAATGCTTGAACCCAACGATTAGAAATAATTTGTTTCTCTTTTTTAAAAATATTTGCAAATAGCTTTCAAATCTATATATCCAACATCTTTCAATTACACACTCTGTCTAGTCTCACAGCTCCAAAATGAATGCAAAAGCGGTATAGGCAAGCTGATCGAGACTATGCAGATATGCAAGAGATTCTTTTATCAGTTTGTGAATAATAAAGAGTATGAACTGTTTGCCTTGTAATTTACTACCCCTTCATCCTAAAAGAATGAAAAAGCGTCTAAACGGGATTTTCCATTTTCATTATCTCCTCAGTGCGCACATATCATTCCTCAGCCTCACCACAATCTGATTCTGACGCATAAAGTTCTACCTACCAAGACCTTGACATGCTTCTCTTTTACAGAAAGCTTGCACAATCTAATGGTGTATTTGTCACCAGAAGCACTTCTCTGACGAACTGTTACATTGCCTTATCCCTTACAAGTTCTCAGGATCACCTGTGCGTTTTCAATTGGGATGTTCGACAATGATCGGCATATTTGTGGAAGTTTCCCTCTCACAGATGACCACTATACTTTAGACTGCTTTGCATATCCTCACCTCACCTTCCTCTCTCACTCTTCCTTTCTTTTCTTCTGGATCGCCAGCGCCAAGTACCAAATATTCTGGTTGACAGATATAGATTGATATATCACTTTTAGAAGCACACGATCCCTTGTATGACACAGGATATTCTGATTATGCCCCATTACCTTCAACTTGTACTCACTAGTAACCTTGCCATAATCGAATGCTATTTTTCTATTCAATCGCCGCTTAAATAAATATATCCCTTACCAAAAATATGTATACCTTTTTTTTTCTGTTTTTCAAATAGTAATAGAATGCAATACGAAAGGAATTTCAATGAAAGTGAAAGTATTCCTGTGTTGACCAATAAGAATAGCAACAATACATTTGTTCATAAACTATACAAGTAATAGTCAAAAAGATGGATAAGCTCATAAATAAAAAGTATGGTCATAGATAATCAATATCAACACTTGATCGCTTGGAGCTACACAGGGTCATCGTTTATTGTCTGCAACATTTTGGAATTTTCAAGAGACGTATTACCAAAGCACTTTAAGCATAATAATTTCAGTAGTTTTGTTAGACAACTCAATATGTAAGCTTACATATTTTATTATAAGCTATTGACTAACAATATTAGGTATGGTTTTCATAAGGTTAATAAATCACCTCGAGGACATCGCACCCTAGCGGAAAATCAGATTTGGGAATTCTCGCATTCCAAGTTCATCAAGGACAGACCAGACTTATTGGATGAAATTAAGCGAAAATCAATAGAGACAACAAATGTGAATGATAAAAAGGATAATACGATGATGACGATGATTCAAGTCTCACAATCTGAATTAATGCAACGAATGAACAAGTTACAACAAACGTATCATCAATTGAAAAAGGAATTGGAAGAGACAAAGTACAATCAATCAAGGCAATTACATTTACTCAAACAGATCATAGACTTTATTTATCAAAGACACGGAATACAAAGTAGAGTAGGCTATTTTATACTACTCCCTATCTATCCTTACTCATACATTTCCTTAGTCAATTTACCTTTAGAATTATTATCATCATCATCCGACAATAGCAATCAACCATCAACACCTTCTATTTTCATCACATCTCATGATTTCATAGACAGCCTTGCACCTACCACCCCTACGCCTACAAATACGCATATTGATAATAATCATAATACACAGATTAGACACCGTCCTGCCCTGACTGTCCAGACACATGGTCTATCGCCTGGACTAGAACAACAGCAGCCCACTTCGCCTGCCCTGAGTGTCTACCACACTGCACTGAATACACCTGTTTCCCCGAACTCAGCTCAATTTATTTCTGATGATGATATAGGTTTTTAATCCAAAACGAGACAATTTGGAGATAATAGCACAATGGACAAAACGAAGCATAATGTCAGGTCTGTACCTGAACACACATGTTGTGAATAATTTATTCCATAAATCGATTAGACAAAATGAAAGCTATTTTTCTTTCTTTTTTCTTTTTTCTTTTTTTTTTTTTTTTTTACTGGCTGTTTTATACGCGTTAGATTCCAATTCCTTCTGTTGTTACAAAAATGGATGTGTGTACAACCTACGAGCATATTATTACAATCACTCTTTTTTTTCTTTTTTTTTTTTCTCTCTCTTCTGCCAAAGTAATATGAGCAATAAACAATTTGATATCACTGTCTTTGGAGCGACAGGATTAACCGGTAAACAAATCGTTCGTCATCTCTATCAACTATCTCAAGAACACCCTTCTCTCTATCCTTCTCAATTTAAGTGGGCTATAGCTGGAAGAAGTGAAGACAAACTACAGGCTGTATTAGACGAGATAGTCTCACAGTATCCAGAGTCAACCCTTTCGAAGCCCACTATCTTGACCGCTGCTGTCACTCAGCGAGACAGGCTGGACGCCATCACCAGTCAGACCAAGGTGCTCATTAACGCGGTAGGTCCTTTTCGATTCATGGGTGAATACGTCGTACGTTCCTGTGTAGAGCAAGGATGCGATTATGTTGATGTTACTGGCAAGTAGTTATAGCAGCAAAATTTGCTGTCTTCAATACTTATCTCCATATAGGTGAGCCTGAATTTGTTGAACGAATGCAACGTACATATCACGACAAAGCAGTTACAAATCATACTAGCATTGTTCACTGTTGCGGATTTGATAGCGTAAGCTTTATTTTTTGACGGAAAAGGCAGGTACTCATGTCCCCTTGTTAGGTGCCTTCTGACCTCGGGGTGCTTTATACCAAGAACTTGTACGCTGAACGAGGCTGGACTCCAACACAGATTGAAATGTTTTTAAGAATTCATGTGGGAGAAGCTGGTATGCGAGGTGGATACGCTACGTTTGAATCTGCAGGCAAGTAAATACGTGAGCCAGAGGGAAAAAAAAAAGGAGAGACTCACATCATTGAACACCATAGTGCATGGATTTGGATCTGCCGAGCTATTGCGAGAGATACGTAAAGCTTCAAATTTAAAAAAGCTAGAATATGTTGGTCAGCGATTAACGTTCCATAAGGGAGTAACCAAGGATAGAGAATTTGGATACCATGTCCCTTTTATCTTTGCAGACCCATCTGTCGTCCGACTCTCCCAACAGATCTTTGCTACGGGTCTTGTTCAAGACAAGACGGATCGACCTGCTCCACCTACCACCCAATTCGCCGCCTACTTGCTCTTGCCTTCTCTCTGGGCTGTCATACTCTATGTTATCTACGGCTACATTTTTTCATTTCTTGCCACCATACATTGGGGTCGTCAGCTGTTGCTGAAGCACCCCGAGTTCTTTTCTGCTGGACTGTTTTCAAAAGAGCACCCAACTCAAACTCAGTTAGATCAGGCGTCATTTGAAGTCATCTTGCGTTCCAAGGGATATGAGGGTGCTATCTCTGTAAGTGAGCCTCCAAACAGGTCGATGAAGGTCGTTGTGCGCGGTCCTGAGGCTGGCTATGTGGCCACACCTCGTATTGTCATACAGTGTGCATTAGTCATGCTTCTCCAAAAGGAACGTGTGCCACCAGGTGTGCTTACGCCCAGTACAGCATTTTGGCAAACTGACCTAATACAACGTCTTGGTTACGTTGGTATTACCTTTGACATTTCAAATTAAAAAGTATATATGCCTTGATCGCAATCGTGCTTATATAAAGGATTGCCTTCTCCCTTTTTTTTCTTTTTTTTTTTTTTTTTCATTCATGCCTCCACTTTCACATTTTTCCTCTGTTCGTTCATACAAAAAGAACCATCGACATGTCACTTTCTCCCGGGTCATGATTTTAAACGACCCTACTACCTTTATCCTGGTCAAGGATAATGAATGCAGCCTTGTTCAAAAGCTAAATGGTACATCTTTGTACACTAAAAACAAATAACCCACTTCGGTTTCTATAAGACTGTAATTGTCATGTACTCTTAATTTATTCAATGTAACTCTAATAAACTGTAACTCTCTATTCACTCCATTCACCCCATTCGTCCTTTTTCTTTTTTGCCTTTTTGCTCTTCTTTTGTCTCTCTTTTAAAAACGCCATAAATCGTGTCGTATCCATCAATTGTTCTAACCCATGATCTCTTGTCCACATTGGAAAAACCGTTGTCTGGAGCTGATTCATTTCCTGTTCTGTAAATTTGTTCAGGACATAATCAGCAACGACATCATGTGATCTATCATCTGCAGGCGGACGTCCTATACCAATGCGTACTCTATTGAATTCATGCTGTCTCAAGTGATCGATGACAGATTTGACGCCGTTATGTCCGTTGGCTGAACCGCCTGTTTTTAGACTGACTTTGCTTAAATCGCGTTGCATGTCGTCATGAAATATGTACAAGTTGGATAAAGGAATTGATAGATCCTTGACTGTTGTTAAAGATCAGTGTGCTGTTGCTATTGTTTTCGTTCGCCATGTTACCTGCTTGAGCTACACAGGATCCGCTAATGTTCATAAACTTTCTTGGTTTCAGAAATGTGACATGGTATTCTTGTAATTCGTCTTTGGGCGAAACAATCTTGAGAATAGTCTGTGTCGTATCTGATTTCCAGCTGGCATTCTGCTTCCAGGTCAGATTCAAGTGCTGAGCAATGTGATCAAGTACCATCATTCCAACATTGTGGCGCGTGTTTGGAAGTGTCTTGTTGCCTAATCCAACAAGCTATATTATATAAGGTTGATTCAAAAAAGAAAGAGAGAAAAAAAATGTCTTTCCCCTTACAAGTATTTTGGTTTGACTCATGCTAAAATAAAAGATCTGTGGACTTGATTTCTTTTATGTGTCTTATGTCGGAGCCCTAAAGAAGTCCCCTATTTGTTCAAAGGTCCTGAGGAGAGAAGGTTGATTGCTTAATTTCAGTGTGATACAGTTGAGTCAGAGTATAGGCGAATTTGCATCGAAATTCTCTTCTGGCCGAGGAAAACTGGATTAGCTTGCCACAAACCAGGACTGGATCCATGTCGAAAGAATGAAGCAACGGAAAATGGTAAGAACCAGATTTTCACAACACAGAAAAATAGAAGTTCCTGTATACTGAAAGAAATCTTTTCTTTCTAGAAAATAGAAATAATTAATCACAAGCCTCTTATAAAAGTATACTTTATTCTCTTGAAGCGAAAATAAGAAAAAAGCACATTATAAATAACAACAAGTATAAATATCCTTAATAAATTACCCTACATTATGAATACCAACATGAGTCCGTGAAGTAAGGCGCTTGACATAAATAAAACCGTTGTTCATAAACAAGCGACCCTTTGAAATGTAGACTGTATAAATTGTTTTATTGAATAGCTTTCAGTCGTCTTTCAAAAGAGTATTTTGTAGTCTGGGGGAGTATTATCTTTTTTGGAGTTCGCATTGCCCTTAGTATTATCCTTAATTTAAGCTAAAACGGCCTCTTCCTTTTGAAGAGGACCAAGTAAAGAGAATGTGCGTTAAAACATGATGAAGAGAATAAATGACGTGTCATCAAAGATAAATCGTCAATTTGCGCGCCATACAGCAAAAAAGAGCATAACCGATAATGCTAGCATTATCATAAGCAGACAAATACTTTTCAGCCATGCATAACTGGAAGAGTGCTTCCATGATTGCAATAACAGAAACTTCTTGAACGCCAAAGAAGTGTTTCCAAAACAGTTGCCAATAAGCGAACTTGTGTGTGCAACCAAAGAGAAAGTGATCTTGTTCTTCCCTCAGCAAGATGCTGGGAAGGGTCACGGACAGCATGCCACAGAAAATTTACCGGGGAGCAGACAATGCATAGTCGAGCCACACGGAAGCTTTTCATGTAATACTCTAAGCCAAAAGGTACGGGCTGGCAGTGGTACAAATACTTTGCACATCTCAAATGATTTAGAGTATCGGTTGGCTATTATGGCTTCATTCAATGGATGATATCATCGTGCCCCCATTTCAGAGTTTCTCCTGTCTTTTTGTTTAAATGATTTTATGGAGACACTGCATAACATCCTCATGTGACGCTGGTATACATGGCCTCCTGGTGAGCTCTGATGTAAAGTGACAGCAGCTTTATTCATAGTTTGTAAATAAAACATCGTACTTCCTCAAGTCCCTTTACAATGTGGTTAAAGAACCTCATGAAAGAAGAAAACAACAGAGAATGTATACAGACTGTTTGTTTTTGTTTTATTCAAGCATAAATCGATTTGACTACAAAACTTATGTCTCAATCATGTAAGTTGATGTTTATTAATAAGTGCAACTCGTTTTTTATGGATTTTTGTGATTTTGATTGTACATTAAATAAACCAAACAATCATGTATTCACAATCCACATGGAAATATATGCCTTACCGTAGTAAATACACACTCAATAATACTATTTCAAGCGTAGTGCGTTTGTTGGTTAACCAGCAGAGCAAGTGATCAAAAAGTACTTTGTTATCTGTCATAAACTTATAGTGTTTCTTTTTACTCAATTCACACAAAAATAAAAGGAAAGGTTGGTGGTCCAAATAGTACGTTCCTTCGTAACCAAGTAGTTTTGAATTGGCTTGGATTAAAGCGCGACTTTATTTTGTCTAGTAAAATCATGCCGCAATCTAATCATTTGTGTGTGTGTGTGCACCTAGCCAAGCCACGCTTACTGCTTTTCCTTTATATTATGAACCGGCATGAAGGGAAATATTAGCTTTTATATAAATATTAATCATGGCAAAGCAAAGACAAAAGAGAAAGAGCAGCAAGAGACGTCTTAATCCACTTGAACGAAAGAGAATTGAGGCTGGAATGAAAGAAGCCACCTCAAAGATAACAGCGCTTTCTCCAGATCAAGTAGCACCCGTTGTATCAAAAGTAAGAAAACCTTCTTTTCAGAAGAAGTCTGTACTCATTCTTTTATTAGTTGACCTGTGACGATGCGACTGAACGTGCCTGGGCTGCTGCTTGTGTATCTAACCTGGTCATTTCAGATGCTTCGACTCGTAAAGTTTTGTTGTCAAAAGGAATTGTGCCTTTACTGATTGAGCGTCTTGGGGATGATCAACAGGAAGTAAGAGACGAAGCCCTCGGAGCACTGAGGTAAAGTGTACGAAATGTAGAATATATCACGGTCTAATAGGTCTATGTAGAAATCTTGCTTCGGTTGATCACACTGTCGCCAACGAATATTATAATCGCAACATTATACAGCCTTTGTCTACACTCCTTCCACAGGTAAAAAGAAAGATTCCCATTAAAAAGATAGTTATTGACTTGAATAGATTTCACAAACTATTGACGACATAATTAAAGGAACACCTATTCAGGATGATCAGGACGCTGATAGAAGAAGATCCATATGGGATGTAGCAGAGAACTTTATTTATGTTGTCTGGAGTATTTGGTAAGCACACACATTGATCTTGGCTTTTCTTATTCTGAACGATTTCTTAGCGAAGCATCTGATAAATACATTACAGCTGTCAACAGAATGAACATCGTCACCTTTTTATCGTCCTTTTTGGCATCTTCTGTACATTGTCCAACACGTGTTGTCATTGCCGCTGGTAAGATATATATATGCATATATACAAGAGAAAAGAAATGATTGACGATATTAGGACAATGCTTGAATACGTTGACGGATGATAATAAGGATATTTATATCGAATTCCAAAACCATCCAGAATATACAACCACTTTATTGAACCTTATTAACAACGACTCGAGTAATACGCTTGTTCAAGTGCTGGCATGTGGTATGTGCATAGATGCATATAAATGAACTAAAGCTGACCAATTGTTGTAGCTATTCTGTTAAATGTTAGAGAAGTTGTTAATATATCCAGTACATGGGATGAAGACAATGATACACTTGGTGAATTGAATAAAGTAATCGTGCCTGTTCTGACAAAGGCATTACATTATGATACTCAAGAAGCAGCTAATAAAGTGATTGAAGCTGTTCAAAGCGGGGTAAGTTTTTGCAAAAAGAGAGTAAAAGGTATGTATTGATGGGTTTATGTTTAGAAAGTTAGAAAGGACAATGACGCCATAGACGTGATTACACCTAAGCCAAAGCAACCTTTAACAAGTGAAGAGGTAAACATTTAAAATCAATGCTTTTTAACATACTAATACATTATATAAAAAAAAGGTGTATGTACAGCATGTAGAGGATCAGTTGTCGATTGTTCAATTGGCTCTTGAATTACTGGCAGATATCTGTGTGCAAGATGACTCTGAAGGTAATAAAAATGTAAAGAGAAAGACTATGACTGACATTGAAAGTAGAAGATGGATATCAAGACATGGATGAGGTAATGGAAGGTCAGGAAGAAGATGATGAACAAGATGAACAAGATGAACAAGACGACGAACAAGCACAAGAGGACCCAGTGACAATAGAAGAAGTTCGATCAAACCCTGTGTTACGAGCTTATATGACGGAGGTGTTTCCCCAGTTGATCCGCCTGTCTGGTGCAACCCCCATATCATATGAACAAGCCTCATTGGTCCCTCATATTACACACGGATTCATACTCACTCATCAGCGTGCCTTGGAGTGTCTAAATAACTTCTTATTAGCTATGAATGAGATTCCATCAAAATATTGGTTTAAAGAGCATAGATCAGATGCTGTTCAACTGTGGCGATGGTTATTCAATATGGCTAATGAGATTAGTACATATAAACCAAATGATTGGCTGAATTTAGTTGAGATTATTGTTGGATGTTTATGGGCCCTTGGAAGAGGTCTGGGTCAAGATATAGTAAGTGTTTTTTTTTTTAAATGAAATACATGAATCTCATCCTTTTTATAGCCCCTGGATAGGACCGATGTGGATTCACTCGTTGGTACTTTTGAATCCATGCCACCAGATTCATCCATGAGAGTCAGGATCGTAGGTTGTTTAGGACCCATTGCCATGCGTCAGGGTGATATTGAAATGAATAAGGTACCGAGTGTTACACATAGCAGAACTATTTTTAACCTTTGATAGACGATTGGCTTATTCATCATGAAATTAATACAATCCAAACGAAAAGAGCCTTCAGTAGTAGTTGAAGCATTGAACTTTATGTTTGATGTCTACAGCGATTGTGCATTTGATTATGACTTGCCTGTCTTTATTGAATGTGGATTCTTGAATGGCTTAAAACAAGTATTACCCAGCGTTCGTTCTATGGTAAGAAACATGCAGCTTTCAATATCTCAAATGACTTATGTTTAATATAGGTAAAATCAATTGATAAAAGAAAGAACTTTGATCTTCGACTAAGAGGAGATGAAGCTTTGGATAATTTGATTGCATTTATCAAATACAAAAAGTCAGAGAGATCTTAGTAATGATAATAAAAAAAGGGTTCATTCAAGAAGGGTTTTCCTTAAGGGTTGCTTGTGTTTCTTGTGGTTGTACGTGGGAAACTTTTGACGCTCTGAAACTGCACCAATTTTATTTTCTTATTAAGGAAATCTGTCATTTATCATTCCCTTTTTTTAATAAGAACGCTTTTTTTTAATAATATTTTTCTTTCTTTCTTTTTTTTTTTTTTTTTTTGCTATGGCTTTTAAACTACCCTTTCGCTATAGTGACCCTAATGTCCAAGTGTTCTTGGTAGGCTTCATCTGTTTTTGTTGTCCGGGTATGTTCAATGCGTTGAACGGTATGGGTGGTGCTGGTCAAGCCGATCCAAAGGTCACAAATGATGCCAATACGGCCCTAGCTGTTACTTTTACTGTTTGTTCCTTAATTGGTGCCCCTATGTAAGTTTATTTTAATTTTAGAAACATATTGTTTATCCCTATTTAAAGTTTCAATATCCTTGGTCATCGTGTACTCGTTCCTGCTGCTTTGACTTATGTTCTTTATGTTGGTTCTTATCTTACCCCTAACCCTGGTTTCACTATTGCTACTGGCGCTATCCTAGGTATTGGTGCTGGTTTACTTTGGACTGCACAAGCTGGTATCATGATGTCTTATCCCGATGAAAAGGATAAGGGCAAGGCATTCTCTATCTTTTGGATGACATTTAACCTTGGTGCAACCGTAGGTGCTGCTATTTCCCTTGGCAATAACTTTAACAACACGACAAGCACAGTATCGATTGGCACATATATCGGATTTATGTGTATCATGGGCTTTGGTGCCTTTTTATCACTCGCCTTACTCCCCGCTCGTAAAGTGATTCGCTCGAATGGAACACCCGTATCACTGCACAAGTTCTCTAATTGGCGTCGTGAAACAATCGAAATCTTTGCTCTGTTTCGTGACTGGAGAATGATCTGTTTGATTCCTCTATTCGCAGGCTCTAATTGGTTTTACACCTACCAGTTCCAAGTCTACAACGGCGGTGGCTTCTTCTCTCTCCCTGCTCGTTCTTTGAACAATCTTGTCTATTGGCTCTGCCAGATTCTTGGAGCTGGCTTCTTTGGTTGGTTACTTGATTTTAATAAACTGGGTAACCGCAAGAGTCGTGCATTCTTTGGTAATACCGTCGTCTTGTCTACTCTCTGTGCTGCCTGGATCGGCGCTATCTTTGTTCAGAAAAAATTCACTCGTGAAAGCGTCGCCTTGGCCAACTTTGAAAAAGTTGATATCAGCTCTGATGGTTATGCTGGATATGTCATTCTCTACGCTATCTTTGGTTTGGTAGACGCCATCTATCAAGGCTTTATTTATTGGTTACTTGGCACAATGACAAATGATACCGAACGCGCTGCGCGCTATGGTGGGTTCTATAAGACTATTCAAAACGCTGCCAATGCCATTGCTGCTCAAGTGGATGCTACTCATGTTCCATTCATGACCCAGCTAATCATCAACTTTGCCATTGAGGGCGTTGGCTTGTTGCTGGCCTATATCGTCTGCTTCCAAGTGTCAGATGTCACAGTGGAGGAGGTTGATAATCTCGTGAATGACCAAGGCACAGAAATAATGATTGCTGGTCAAGTAGAGAGTGTTGGAGAGAGTCAAAAGAACATCAAAGTTGAACATGTTGATCATATCATTGATCCTTAATTCCTATATATAATAATGCACTCATACTCATATTCCCCTCTTTTTTATTTTTTCATTCTTATATATTATTCATATTGCTTTTATATAAAAAAGTTTTTATTCGTATGCTATGTTGATTTAATAATGAAAGCTGACTGTAATGAGCTTGTCTCCTCCTCCTTTATTGTTCTCTCTAAAACGATTTTACCCCACTTTGGGACATTGTCAAGAGTCGCGCCGAATACTTCATTTGAGAATTCGGTCGTTGGCATGTGGCATGGAGAAAGCAGCAACTCCAAGCACTGCAGAAGAAAGGTCAACGGCTTCTTCAAAATTTGATTTCTGATTCTATCTTGGCCATTCATGTCTCGCGTGGAACAACAAATCCAATCCCTCCAGCAAGAAGTGAGTGACAACGCGACTTTGAAAGCTGAACGCATGTGGAGAGAAGATATATTAATGACTACTATTATTCAAATTCTGAAGAGTTGGGAGTGTGGTGTCCCCTAAGAAAAATCGTTAAGATTACGCTTTTACAAAAGTTAAACTGTTTCGTCCTAATTCAAAACTGCGTGACTTAACAATCCATTTGATCTACTAATATTTCCTGGTTTATTATTTTTTTGAACTGACAGATAACAAAGTACTTGTTGATCACTTCCTCCGCTGGTTATCCAACAAAAGCATTACGTTTGAAATAAATGTTACTGAATTTACATTGATTTTTGGTGACTTACTACGATAAGGCATATATTTCCGTATGGATTGTGGATACATGAACTTTCTGACGAATTGTGTGTTTCTTGATGAGTCTGCTTTTGGTATAAATATGAAACGCTCAAGAGTTTGGTCCAGAAAAGGCACTCGTGCTATTATTACCAGGCCCACTACGAAAGCAAACACAGCGTCCATTTTGGGAGCTATCTCTGCCACAGGTTTGATTACAGTCGGCGTAAAAAAACTTAGACCTGTTAAGAAGAGAAAAGCTGATGGATACATCGGTTCGGGAACTGTAACAAGTCATTACATTAGTTTCTTAAAAATGACTCTCAATGAAACGAACAAACATCCACGTATGAAAGGCTGCTATACAGCCATGGATAATGCACCCATTCATATTCATGAAAACATAAAAAAAGTATATCGAGTATCGAGGATATAAATATATGTATCTTTCTACTTACTTTCCTGAGATTAGTTCAATAGAACAATTCCGGGCAGTGGCAAAAAGTAAGGTTAAGCGCCATAGGTTTTTGCAGGAAGACACTTTATCAAAAAGAATTACAGAAGCCTGCAAAAGTGTAAAGAAAAGTCATTTTAAAGGTTTCATTTCGCATTCTTACAAGTTCTAGGGCCAATGCCGAAGCAAGCAGCCTATGTAATGGCTGCTGACAGCAAAAGTCCCGAGACAGAAACTATTGACGTTCGTCGCGAATTGGCAAGTTAAACAAAGCTGGGTAAAGCTAGAGAAACAAAATGATGTGATTGGCTGATAGCAGGCAAGTTGGGCAAAGCTGGGCAAAGCTGGGCAAAGTTAGAGAAATTGTTGTATTTAGCACTGATATTGACTTATAGAGTATTCAAAGAGCTTATCATAATTTGTACAGCACCTGTCCAAATTATATCGTATATAAAGGAGCTTGTAGACAGAGTGACATCACACTAATTGTGATACAATGTGGTGTATATTGCTACACTGTATTAATAGTTTATATTTTTCTTCATAATAAAAAGATATACTTGGAAGTTATTGTTTAATCATAGTCCATTTCAAATCAAACATCAACACATTCTTCACCGTGCCCGATGGCCATCTTATTGCTTCATACGTGCATCCTCTCATGCAATGCCTGTTGGCAATTGATAGCCCATCCAAAGTATCACACTGGTAAGCATACTGATCACAACCTTTCATTAACTTAGTTGTCACTGTGCGTCATAGCTCCAATACCCAAATCGTAACGGATGGTCTTGATTAACGACCCGATTATGTCGTGGATGTTTACCAGCAATATCAATTCAGCTACTCAAGCTGTTTTGGCGAAATCAAAATTGAGAAAACGTCAGACACGCTACCCGTGAATGATTTATATCGTTTAGCTGTATTTTCTCAGTCAGTCATCCAAAAATATCATCTCAACGGCATACTTGCCTTCCAAATGATTGGCATGATCCGAGAGAGAGAAAAAAAAAAAAACAGAAAACATGCCAATCCATTTCTTTCTTAGGAGCCAATACAACATTCTTTTTCATGAAATTATTGGCTGGAATGTATGTTTTATGCGAAGTATCAAAGGTAAGAATCCCAACCACTAAGCAAGATATCGTACAATTAGCCTCGTGTTTGGATGACTTGTTCGCAATTTCCTGTTTACACAGTAGTATATCGAAAGAATCTGGGGAATCAGTAATCAAAGCACCCATTCTACCTATGGCTTGTGTTGAGGGAAAGAAGAAGTCTATCCTTGGCAAACGAAGAGTATCTGCCGGCTCCATTGCAGGATCATCGAGCAAATGCTGAATGGGTGCTCTCTCTTTCTCGTACTGTAAAGCGCCCTCAAAAAAGTATAGTCCCATTTTTTCTTTTTGTTGCTATTAAAGACTACACAATAAAGAAAGTGACTCTTCTGCAGCCTTGTTACAGTTATAACACAAATGATGGAGAAAGGTCATCTACATTAGAATATCCAAAAAAAATGAGAGCTGTAAAGCAAGTTCTGAATTTTTTATTGAATTAATATTTGGTGGGTCCACCCCAAGCTTTTATAACGTCTTTGACCCTCTTCGGCATAGAATCAATTAATTTGTTGATGCTTTCTGGAGTAAACTCCCTCCAAACACCCTCCGAAACTACTTCCATGGCTTGCTGGTTTTTAGCATGAGGGGCATAGAGCGTTAACCCTCCTCTTCATCATGCTCCAAAGATTTTCAATCGGATTTAAATCCAGCGATTGTGCTGGCCAGGACATCTAGTCGTACTGGATCATATACCTGGTTTATGAAGTCGGCACTTGTCCTTCATAGAAACAAGTTTCGACTTCTTTCCATCATCTATGGCACCCCAAATCATGATAGAAGCTCTACCACTTTTGAAGACATTCTTTGTTGTATTTTTCTAGTGTCTTGCGCCAAACTCTGGGCTGTGAGGACAGCTTGCCCGATTCGTCTGTCCAGATCGCCTTTCTCCAGTCATCTGCTGTCCAGTGAGCATGATCTTTTGCAAAACCATATTTGCTTTTTGTTGCTTTTCATTTAAAAATGGCTTCTTGACAGTAACACACGAAGCATAGCCAAGTTTTTTGAGTTCTTTGCGTATGGTGTCTTCACAAGCCTTGGTGCTGATCAGCTGTCTAATTTCGTTAAGTGGAGCACGGCGGTTTGCTCGTGTTACTCTTCCTAGATCTCTACTTTTTCTATCATTGAAAAGAGATGGACATCCAGACTTGGGCTTTATCTCTACCGTTCCATTCTGTCTCCATTGTTGATAGACTCGACGTACAGTTCTTTCTGAAATATTTTCTTCAATGGCAATTTGTGCTGCTGTAATACCATCGCAGCGTCTGGTAACAATTTTTTCTTTTTGAGACAAAGTTAAATAAGTCATTTTATGTAGCTATGAGAGAAAAATATATGAAAGAAAGAGAAAGGTATCGTCTTATTCATCAAGCACCTTTCAAAAAAAAAACTAACTTTTAAAAAACGGACTACACTTTTGTCCGGACACTGTACAGTACAAAAACCAAATATCCTACTACTTACTGTCATAGAACAACGCCTGCTTATGCTTGGCATTGAGATAAACGACTGTAATCAGTATGAATAGTGTGACTTCATACATTATAAGATTACATGTACACAATTTTAGTGATAAGCCAAATTAAATAGAATCTCTCCTTTGAATATAAATCATTACTTCTTTAAAAGATAATCCACTTATGGTAAAAGCAGTATCATAACCCAGATCATGAAATGAACAATAAGATCAGCGTCAGAAACGAATTAAAAGTTTTCTTTATGAACTCAAGAACCGTTAGTCAGTCATATCCTCAGTAATTATAATCCACGCTTAGAATAATGACTTACCAGCCATTTGATAGCAAATATAAATAGCAGACCCTTAATTTATTTATATGTTCCTTCTGTCTTTATCTCAGAATAAAGATTAGTCTCAAAGAGTATTTCTTTTATCTTTGTCTTGTGTCTCTAACCCATTATATAACACTTACTGTCATTTGTTGGCTTGAATCCTTCTGGTTTCTCCAAACTTCTTTGCACCCAGATTTTACGCTCACATCACTCGACCTCAGCTTAAATATGACCTAGCTATCAATCGCCTCACAGTCTCTCAACTTTACGCTCTAGAGGAAGCTCAGAATAATTGCATTAAGAAAATCTACAGTGCTCGAGGCAAAGCGTCCACTAAGGTCATGTTCCACACGTCCAAGTTGCCTCTCATGTCAGAACGAGTCAGTATACTACAGGCACAGTTTCTCTCTCGTTCTTTATATTTGCCAGAAGATGCATTGATTACTTGTCTGTTACCTTATATCTGCATAATAGAGAAATCCAATGGTACGCTCTCTCTCGTGCATCGCTCTGAAAAACGGTGCTGTCTACTACTGAGGAACCCGATATGTGCTCACTCAAGACTGCTAAACAACGCTTTTTGCAACAGAATCTAGAGATCCGCCAACGATGCCGAAACTCCAAACTGCTTTCTAACTGCCGTCGATCAATCTCTCTGGATCTTATACTTTGGTTGTCCATGTCTAAGTCAGAGTACAGTCGTTGTATACGCTGGAGAATAGGCTGGCTTCCTATTAGCAAACCTCGACCATGTCTTAAGCACTCGAAGCAACAGCTATCTAAGAACCACTCTATTAGCTACCTTGATATGCACCGATGTCTATTCATGCCTGAAACTATACGAGATCCATTGTCATTCCTTCTGAATATGCTTCGTTTACGTCCTTTGATTCCCCCAAACCTAGCCCTTACTTGTCTCTGCGATGGCCGATTATATGCTTCGTACTATATGAATTAGGTCAGCTACACCATAACAAATTGATCTCTACTAAGTTTCCCTATGGTCAAAAGCTTTCTTGTATGATTAAATACATTTCTTTAACTTCTCATCGATAACTCTACTTTTACGTTTCTTACCCTTGTCCCCATAAGGGGTTTTTTTTTGCTATCATTCACTTCCAAACGAATTGAACGGGTCTGGACGAACGTTTGTTATATTATTTTTGCGCTCATTTGGACCATCAATAAAATATCATGTTTAAACAATAGAGCTGTTACTTTAAATCAAAGCTCGTCAAAAAGTCACATAATTTAGTGTCACATGAGGATATTATGCAGTGCCTCTGAGAGAACCCCGTGAACAAAATTAAAAAAGCAGGAGGAGTTCTGAAAGGAGGCGTGATGATATAATCTAAAGTAAATTATAATATCATATTTGGTAAACAACAGTTATTGAATAAAGTCATAACTTCCGACTGCTAAAGTCAGCATAGCCTATGCTCTAAATCATTTGAGATATGAAGAGCATTCTTCGTAAAGAGGTTTGTACCATGCTGTCTATGAGTAGTAATTTATGTTTTCTCCTCCTCTTCTCTTTACGATTTTGCTAATGCATCTTTTGCATATTGAAAACATTTCCTTGTTTACATTATAGAAAAAAGCGGGCACTTGGAATACATATAAAAAGGATAGGCATATTTTGGATGTTTTTCTTCAAATTAGACTTTTCATAATGCATTTTCTCAAGAATGCGATTCTCATCTTTTACTTTTGCAATTGTCTACTTGCTTGGTTCTTCCTTGGCATCTCCGGTTTACAACAAACGCGCCCTTGGGGATATCGGTCAAGGTGTTGCTCAAGCTGCACAATCTACTGCACAATCTTTTCAGAGCCTCAGTCAATGCGTTGATCAAGGCGTTAGTCAAGCTGCTACTCAAGGTGTTTCGGCCGTTAATCAAAGTGCTGGAGGGGATCTTTAGCCGCGGTGTACCAGGTGATGACGACGGTGGTCATTTATACAAGAGAAGAAGACGTGTTTTCAGGAAAATACTGCGAGGTATTAGCCGAGCTTATGGTCCAAGATCACCCAGGCCTCACATGTGATCACCATGTCTGATATCCCACCTATTCAATTACTCACGAAATGGATCAATATTTGTATGCGTTTTAGTTATAAACTTTATTTTTAAAATAAAATCAATTGTAATTTCTGAAATCTTTACATCTCTCAAATGATTTTCTTAAAGGGTATCGCATATACCACGCTCAGCTTTGGTAACAATGATACTTGACTGGTTATCGATCTTTTTTACAAAGAACGCTCTCATAGTATTATCAACGCTTTATAAATAGCACGTAACTGATGAATTGTAAGAAGATAGTCTTTAGAAAAAGACTGACTTTGACTTCCATCTGTGTTCTTCTTTGGATCAAAAGTAAGAACAGCTTCAGCTAACTCTGAGGTATGTTGTATCATGAGCAACTTTTTATAAGAAACTGAATATTTTGTACTATAGGTCACAGTCGAAACTAGCCTGATTCCACAGCTGATGGAGTGCTTTAGTTCTGACCCAACTTGATCTTTCTTGCTCTCCTCTTCCTTTGACACCTTCCGGAGCCAATCATCGCTGGCCTTGCTCAAGGTGCACGCTTTTGGCAAGATATTAAAGTGCTCACTCGCTTTTCTTGCTTCTCTTTTAGTACAAATATTTAGCATCAATGTAATAACTGATGTACTAAGCATTTATATCTTATTCTTTTGCGTCTGGTAAGTTCTTATTCATATCATTTGTCTATCTGTGCGCGAATGATATATGAATGAAGCGTACAAGCAGTCGTTATGGAAGAATGCAGAATTAATTATGAGCCGTATCAATTTGAATCGATCTTTAAAAAACCATAAAAGGCGTAGCAACAAAACATGATGCTGACACATACGTAGTTAGGTAGTACATGTTAAGGAGCCACTTTTCATATGCCATTATAGCTCATTTAATTCATTCATGCCATCTCAAAACAATTTTCATATACAGTTGAAGGGGGGAGCCAACGCTTTATCAAATGTGTAGTGAGAATAACTATTGATGATTTGTACTAGTCAAGGAATCTTTCTTAAAACTGCTGAGCCCATCTTTATGCCACGTCTAAGCATGAGTCACCATCTGATTTGGAATAGATGGTGCCCCTTAAGCAACAGCTTGAAAGGAGGAAAACATGAAATGTGTAAAACTTTTACAGCTAGTCAAAAGTTGCCAAGAGTATTTCATCCGAACCATAGTTTTCAACTCCAAGAGCATACTTAAGCTCATGGAGGTTCAGGCTTTTCAGAGCTTGTGCTCATTTTAGAATAGTGTCCGTCCCATACAGCAATTGGGTGTTCTAAAGTTCTCACAGGAGACTATGTCATACTTTTATAGACCTCTGCTTGTGCAACAATGTATAATTCGTCCAAGGATGACATTTGCTCTTAATAAGTCACTGTTTTATATACATTTATACAAATGAGCCTGTGCACCCAATAAATCAACATGATCAACCCTATGTGGAAGAATATGCTTTAAACTTTGGGATCAACTATTAAAAAGTACAATGAGCGGAGTCATTGAGTCGACAAAAGGAGTCAGCCATACCATTCTTTGCCCACGGTATGATAAAAGTAAAACCTAAATGGACTACAGGGGGGAAAAGAATCGGATATGAATTTAGGCATAAGAGAAAATCAAGTAATGTATAAACTGTATGGAATATCTGAGATACGTTTAATGGCATCACCTACTCTTTATCCTATATCGCAACATCCAGTAATCCGGAATATAAGGTAGTCATAAGATAAGCATATAAAAGATAGGACACACAGATCGACAATATCTTTTGATCATGACCTAGATGGTCAGCTCTTTTCCTTACTGAAATATTTGTGTGTGTCGACACTTTGTTCATTCACGAACTCCCCAATGTCAATGTTAAGAGGGCGAATAAGGCAAGGGTGGACGAGGCGCAGTTTCAGGAACAAAAGGTCCATCCTTCTTTTGCTACACAAATCCATGAATTTACAAGTGGCCCCGTGTGAATACGGTTGGTGGGAAATGTATGTGGAGGCCCTTTGGTCCCTAATACGGATGAAGTCGGACTCGAGTACCAATGAGTCCACACAAACTCTCACGGTTTTATTCTGATGATAAATATGGTAAAGGTGTCACGAGATGAAGCTTTGGAATAAAGGGAAACATCAGTGTCTTAATTAAAATGTTATCAAGAGGTGTGACAGTTTCCATAGAAATGATGGTACTTTATAAAGAGGGAGGAAAAGTCGAAAAAAGGAAAGAAAGAAAAAAAAAAGCTAAAAAGATAGCAGTGTAACCTTTTTGGCTGGACCCTTTTGTCCCTACTTTTAAGCACGGTAACCAATTAGGAAGTCATTACTGGGAAAAAGACTGAATAAGAATAAAAAAAGCGGGGTAGCTGCACAGCGGGTAACTAAAAAAATTTTTTTATTCTAACCTTTTTATATTCATTTTGCGCTATTTTAGAACGAAATGGGTTCTTATTTCATTGTTCGACAAATAAAAAATGATTTACTTAAAGGAGATCAAATGAATGAAAAAAGAGAAAGAGAAAGTGATGAAGGATGGAAAAAAGGGTGCCCTTTAAAAGTATATTACAAAGGCTTCATTTGGCTCTGCTATTTTAGAGATAGTTTCACGACATTTATTACTAAAAGCAATTCAGTTGGTCAACTGGATAACTGGAAAATATCTACCAATTGGGACCAGTGCTGAATCGGAAAATTTAGACAATCAAGGTTTTCCAGCTCCTTTTTTTTATATGTGTGTGTCCATTATTTATTTACTTGCGGGAATTTGTGACGAGCGTTGTATGACTTAGCAAAGCATTTGTGTCTGCCCATATGAAAGGACCCGTTGTTCCCTACTTTTTCTTTCTTTCTTTCTCTTTTTTATATTATTCTTTACATGAAGTGCGGCAATACTTCCCTTCTCTTATCTAAAGGCTCTAGACCCTCTGCACCTTACTCCAATCGATTACTTACATCCCTTTGGGGTACACAGACAATCAAAGACTTATCGAGTGCTTGTTCTTTATCTATTGAAAAAGCCATTCAAGTCTATGGCTCCCAACCAGAGCTCCTTAGTCTAATCTTGTCTAGCAAAGTAGAAGAAGACCGTCGAAAGGCGGAGGAAGCTAAACTACGTCAAAAGGAGATTGATTATATGCTTCATCAACAACAAAAAAAGAAAGATAAGCCCACCAAGCCCATGCCTATTCTGCCCCATATCCCGCAGAAAAGGGGAGATTCAATTCAGCCTTTGAAAGCCTCAACGCATTCCACGGATTCGACATTACCACCGTTACACATCAAGTCTTCCTACTCATCTCCGTGGAATCATCGTACCAATGAAACGACAAGAAAGACAAGCATTGATATGCTTCTCATTTCTGAGCACGATCCAGATCTCAAATTGCCTGAGCTTTCAATTCCTTCTTCCCGTTCTTCTACCAACACAGCCACCTCCACAGAAGACAATAGCCAAATAGAGTAAGTTGTTAGACATATGTTCCTTTGTAATATGTATAACTTATACATGAAATAGATATAAACGTCCTCGTTCGTATTCGGAAGGATACGATCCTGCTGCCGGTTCAGCTTCTTCAAACGAGACGAATACAAAAAGACGCAAGCGTGAAATTCAAGCCATCACAACCATCATCGAGACCAAAGAGTTTCCTTACAGCGATGATTACTTGTGGAAGAATAATGGCAATACAGTTCATAAAAAGACTGGATTCAAAAGCATTTATTATAAGTGTTCCAATGGTGCAAAGGTAAGAACATATAAAGTTTATTGAATATCACACACTCATTTCCGTTCTTAGGGATGTCCTGTAAACAAGACTGTCACCTTTAAAGATAACGGAGAATACTTGATTAAATATAGAGGAGAACATTTGGCAGAGTGCCATAGAATTAAGCGCATTACAGACCTTTAGATCCCCTCCCTCATGTGTATATATATATATATATTTATATTTATTTCGTATACCCTTTTTTCTCTCTCTCCTTTATATATTTCCTAGTTACCTTAACAGGTAGTCATCATCACTTTTTTTTTTTCTTAAAAAAAAATGTAAATAAATATTGTAACATCTCTACGTAACAGGCGATAATAGTTTGTTTTTATCACCTTTTTTTTTCTTATTTTTTCTCTTTTGTTCTTTTTTTTTATTAATGATCAACAGGCCAAACCACGTTATTCAAAACCAAAGACATTTTCAAGCATCCACTCCAGTCCCTCTTTGGTTAAAAGGAAAACGGGACAAACTGTTTGTATCTATCGTCTTTGTTGGTCTTACCGTTGGGGTTTTAGGTGCTGTTGAGGGAACAATAAGGTACTTGCTATATATATAAAAAAAAAGAAGAAGCTAATATTCTTTTATTAAAGAATGGTTCGAGGAAAGAAATAAACAACTTATTGTTCAATATTGTTTTCTGTTGTCTGTAGCTTATTGGCCTTAGACCACCTTAACCCGCATGCGTTGCATAAACTATTCCGAAAAGTGTGGTTTAGTTGTTTAATAAAAACTAGGCGAGTTCTATTTTTTACGTCTTTGGTCCTTTGGGGCCTCGTCGCCATTCAGGGGCATCCGTTCGGCCACAGTCGGTACAGATACGTGGTTGATCATCAGTACCTCTTCTCTATAGAATGTATTAGAGCCATCATTTATAGTGTGCGTTTTGTATTACCTTTTTGCCAACTTTGAGTTTATTTGTCTCGTTGGTTGCTTCATTGCCAATTTCAGGAGGATACGTCGTATTGAAGAGCTCACCTTCGAGGCCCATCGAGATACCTCGAGAACGTTCACCAAGATCAAATTGAAGACCTGTAAACAGGTTGACTGATTCGGCTACACCAAATGAGTTAAGCACGCCTTGAGTATACACATTTGGGTTGGACATAGCAGTAAAGAGCTGTTCAAAGTCTTCTTCATCGTATTCATCCTCCTGGCGTACTTGTGGTACAGTAACAGTTGTCTTTTTGGCAGCCTGAGCTTTAGCCAACTGAAGCTTACGCCTGAGGATTTCATTTTCCATCTTAACATTCAAGAAGGCATCCATTGTACGTGTCATCTCTGTAGGCACACTACGCGCAGATCCAAAGAATGCATTTTTATAAAAGTGGCCGCGAATCTCTAAAGTGACGTGCTTGCCATCCTTACGGAGGAATCGAAGGGTCGATCGGAGGATGGATCCGTTTGTGTGAGCGAGGAGGAACTCTCGTGTGAAGACATCAATGTCATCCACATGGATGAATTCTCTAAAGTTACGACCCATCAATTCACCTTGTTGGTAGCCAAGAAACTCTCGAGAGGCTGGAGAGCAAAAGAGAATGTTGAAATTCAAAGATAAGACATGAATGATATCACGGAGCTCTTCTAAAATGTTTTGTGACCAATTCTTACGACGTGTAAACTCGGGTGGTCCAGAAGGAACACTTGTTTGTGTTGTCCGTGCAGTTAGAGCTTGAGATGCCAAATTGCTAATCTCAATTACTTGACTGCTATCCATATTAAATATATTAAAATGAAAGAAAAAGAGTGATAAATGATCAATTTACAACGAAGGAGTACCAATGTTTTTTTTTATTCTTTTTTGTTCTATTCTCCCGGTCTAAAACATAGCTGTTGAAGTCAAAAAAAAAGAAAGAAATGGTAAAGCAAAGTTCTCTTCGTTCGTTTTACTCCGTTCAAATAAATGCTGTGATGTGTGCAACATCGTCGTTCTGAAATTGTTTGTTTGTAATTTTTGATAGCAGTGTTGTTCTAGAAAAAAAAAAAAAGAAGCTGTTCTTTTTGATGCAATAAATAAACGCATTCGGCTTCTTTACAAGATGAGATTAAGCAAAGTAAAGTCATTTCTATTATGTTTGTCTAGTTTAAAACTTTTTTTTTTTTTTTTTTTTGGTCAAGCTTATCGGATGCCTAATTGTCCAGTAAAAGCTGACTTTTTTATATTCTTTTTTTTTTTTTTTGTTATACATTCAACATAGATCTTTCATACAATGTCTTCTGCTGATAACACTCCTCCTCCAACTACACCTGAACAACCTGCAACAGGCAAGAAGCAACCACCTGTTATTCTTTGCATCGGCATGGCTGGTTCAGGAAAGACGACTTTCATGCAGGTAAAGCTTTTTATAAAGAGAGCTTTTGATCAGAACATTAACAATTGACTGTAGAGAATTAATGCATATTTGCACGAGAAAAAGACACCACCTTATGTGTTAAATCTTGATCCTGCAGTATCTTCACTTCCATTCACTGCAAACATTGACATTCGAGACACTGTGAATTATAAAGAAGTCATGAAACAGTAAGACGATTACTAATATAAAAAGTTCTCGAGTATTGATCGTATGTAGGTATAATCTTGGACCCAATGGTGGTATTCTTACTAGTCTGAACTTGTTTACAACCAAGTTTGATCAAGTACTTAATCTTATTGCCAAGAGATCTGGCAGTGTTAGGTAAGATCAGCTTTTAATCGGCATATTCAAATAGTAAACCTTTTGGTAGTAACGTCCTGGTCGACACACCCGGTCAAATCGAAATCTTCACTTGGTCTGCCTCTGGTGCCATCATCACAGACACACTGGCTGCCACTTATCCTACAATGATTGCCTACATTATCGACACACCACGCACGACATCACCCGCCACCTTTATGAGCAACATGTTGTACGCATGTAGTATTCTCTATAAAACAAAATTACCCTTCATCTTGGTGTTCAACAAGACGGATGTTATCTCGCATGATTTTGCAGTCGAATGGATGACAGATTTTGAAAAGTTCCAACTGGCCCTCAGTCAAGATACGACTTATATGAGCAGTTTGATGTCTTCGATGAGTTTGGTGCTCGATGAATTTTATAATCACTTGAAAGTGATCGGTGTCTCTGCTGTTACCGGTGCAGGTATTGATGACTTCTTTAAGGCGGTTGAAGAAGCAGCACAAGAGTATGAAGTAGAATATAAGCCAGAAATTGAAAGAATGATTCGAGAAAAGGTAAATGATCGCAATAAGAAAAGGGTATCATATTAACTCGTTTGATCAGATGGCCAAAGAAGAAAAGAATCGTGAACAACAGTTGAATAAGCTGATGAGAGATATGAAGGTCTCAAAGGGATCTGAAGTGCTTTCATCAAATGATTGTAAGTCATTCAATTACGTATATTTGATCATGATATTTACATCATTTTGTTTTAGATGATGAAAGATGGGAAGATGCAGAAGAAGAAGAAGAAGAAGAAGAAGAAGAAGATTATGAAAGCGAAGAAGAAAATCCACTGCCAAGTGCGTCTAAATATCCACCATCAAAAGCTCAAAGGATAGAAGATGAAAAATTCAAAAAGTGGTTATCAAAGACTAAAGAAAGCACAATATAATAAAAAATAGAACTTTATTAAGACATTTATCGGTCTTCTGCCCATTCCTATATAAAGAGAGTCAATAAAAAAAAAACAATACGTGTATGTAGTCAATATTTACATTCTCCTTCTTGATTTGAGCTTCCTCTTCTGGCGTAAAGTCATTGGTAATATTGAACGTTTTTCTGATCTCTTCTGCAGTTTTGCCTTTGATCATATTTGCCACAGTCTTACAGCCAACCTCTAGAAGGGGTTTGATATCAAGGTAGTTGGCAGCCTATGATACAGTTTAGATACACGTTTCCCTTTTGTTAAAATACTTGCCATGATGATATCAAATAATGTTTCTTGATCAACTTCCATGTATTTTTGATCCCATTCATCGATATCCGTAGTACGTCTTTCTTGGTCGTCTTGGGTCATAGGATCGTCTCGGTGGTGAGTGCACCATTCGATAACCTTTTTTATATATTAGCTTTATTTATTCCTACATGTGTTTAATTTACCTTGGCTAAAACTTTAGCATTGACATTAGGAAGAGGAATAGGAGCATCTGAATCACCAATGTCTATAAGAAAAAGTTAGCTTCTTGTTAAATATTTAGTATTGTTTTTTTTTTTTACCTTCAAGCATATTCTTAATCAAAACTGAGCGTTGTGCGACTTCCTTTTCGACTTCAAACTCTTCATTGTCAGAACTTAAAAGAATAACGCTCATCTTATTTTTATGTTTATTTCGGTTTAAAATAAAACAAAAAGGAAAAACGTAGAAAAATGAAATGTGTGGTGTGCTGAGAGAGAGAGAGAGAAAGTACGCGCCAACATTCTGACTTTGAAAAACGATGACGTGCTTCGCCACAGAGTTATGAACTACTAAGCTCTTGTTTAAGGTTTACTATTAATAACTTATCTCTTTATGCGACCTGATATTAAGTTTTGTGCAAACAATGGTACTAACTTTTTTTAATCTGAAATTCAGATGACAGATTCACATGGCTTTTTTTTTTTTTTTTTTTTTTTTTTTTTTTTTTTTTTTTTTTTTTAAATTTAAAGATTGAGACGAGGGTATACTGGGGGGGGAGGTTTGGAGCAAAACCGAAGATATTCCTGTTTTTAGGCATTTCTGAGGATACCTCTACGAAAAATCAGTAGTTATTAAAAAACGTAGTTGAGTCTAATAGAGCTCGCTGAGAACTATAACAGGAGTAGAAAAGAACTGTTGCTCAATTAACGAATATTCTAAAATATACCACAAAAAATGTTAAAAAAGGAAAAAAAAAAAAGTTCGCAGAATTTTTAATAATTCAAATATATTATAGAGCACTTTAAAACAAGTAAGTTTTATTCTAAAAACGAATTAGCATAGTTAAATCCTTTGTGGAGATATGAGAGCTCCATTATTTTAATCTTTAATTTTTTTATAGGGAAATAAGTTTTTATTAAAATCATTTCAATGCTTAATGTCCTACTAGCTATTTTAATCTCTAATAATGAAATACGGGTAAAAATCTGAAACATCAGCACTGAAAAATTTATACCAACTGCAAAAAATAGGATATTTCCGGTTACCCGTTTTTCGATTAAAGTTGAACATCTCAGGTACACTGACATGCAATTTATTCTTGGTGTTATTTGGGGAAAAAAAAGTTGAGCAGGGATGAAAAGTAAAATTCAGTTTTTAGGGAAAAGTAGGGCATTTTATATGTTTCCAAGTCTTTCGTGAGGTAGAATATAAATTTAGGAATAGGTAGTATAATGCGACCAATCCATATCTATTCAGTAGCGTCTAAGATATATTTTAAAAAATGATTGATACAAGATTAATTGTTAGAAAAAACGGGGCACTCATTTTGTCAAGTATCATAGCTGTTCTTAAAATGGCTTGAATATAGCCGCTGTATATATGATAAGCACAAATATGTAGAAAATATTGGGTTAGGTAGCAATAAATGCATAAACACAATAATATTTATTAAAAAACATCCGATTTCATATCTTATAATGTATTTTTTTATTATTTCAATCTAAATATCATCATCATCTGAATTCTCTCCTTCATCATCAGATCCGCCCTCCTTGGAAACGCCTGTTCTTCTAATAAGCGAAAAGTATAATGGGCCCCAAGTAGTTTTATCAGGAAGACATAACCAACCATATTTTGTTTTTTCACCAACAGGCAACTTCAACTTGACAGGTTCAATTGGAATTTTACCTTTATTCATCATGCGTTCCACAACTTTATCATTTTCTAAAGAACTAATCGAACATGTTGCATATAAAACTAAACCACCCACACGAACTGAATGAACTGCAGCTTTCAAAATTGATAATTGTCGTTTGGCATTTACTTGAGTACGCTTAGGAGACCAAAGTTCTAATTCCTTTTCATCATGAAGCAAATGTCTTTCTGAAGAGCAAGGAGCATCCAATAAGACTTTATCATATTGCTCAGGTTCGCCATAATAACGAGTACCATCTTTACCAACCACTGTACTCACTTCCTCAACAACATCAGGTGGTAAATAGGATTCAATCACTTGTCTTAATCTTCTTCTACGATCTGAAGCAATCTCATTTGAAGTCAAACGACCATATTTTTTATCCAAACGTTGCAATACTGATAAAGTTTTTCCACCAGGAGCAGCACAAATATCGAGGACTTGTTCATCGGGCTGAATATCTAAAGCTTCAGTAGCGAGCACTGATGCAGCGTCCAAAATGTAATAATCAGTAACATTATTGCTTTCTTTACTGGGTTGAGGAAATCGAGACATGGTTTTTGATGCATAACATGGTATAGAAACAAAATCAAGCATTGTAAGATCGGATAATGTATCCTTGAGTTTGTTTTTGACATCTTCGATATTGGCATATTTGTTCATCATCAAGCAGTGACGTACAGGCTTCTTGAGTGCTTCTAAAAGCACAGGCCAACGTTCAGGGCCCCATTCTTCTTCATAGTATTTGTTAAATGCTGCCATCACTGCGTTTCGACGCTCCGTTTCACGTTGAAGTGCCTTCTCCTTCTTTTTTGACAAGGGTTGCTTCTTCTTATCGCCTGCATTCTTCTTGTTACCACGCTGGCCTCCTTTTCTCTTTTCTACTTGAGGTGCCTCGCTATCTGACATGGTTGGTGAACAAAGTTTGCCAGATAAAGTATGTTGCAATGTCAGTTTATCAATTTTTAAAAAAAGGCCCAGACAGTCACTGTGGCTGGATGTTTGTTGAGATAGGCACCAAATGTAATGGATGTTACAGTAACAGGAATAAATATTGCATATCATGTTCTGTACTAGCATTACATATAGTAGTGATTTGACCTATTTACAATCAAGTTGAATATTAGACTATTACATTATCGCGATAGGCTATACAATTGGTTTTTAGATTTGGTTCTAGACTACAAAAGAGATATTGCATATTTTCAAAAAGCGATATTCTTAGCAATGATCCCCCACAATTTTCAATTTCGGTGTACAACATACTCACACTTCTAACGACCACAACTGCAGTATTTCATGTTCTTGGTAGCTATAATCGGCCCTTAAATAGACTACTTAACACATAGGTTGCTAGAATACATTGGATTCATTGAAAATCGATGATTTCCCATCGTGGCGCTTCTCAAATCAGATGGGAAAAACCTATTTGAATTTATGTGGAACGTAGTAAGGCGGAAGCTATCCCCGCAAATAACAATACATGACAAATGAATGACAAATTTCTTTCTAAACTACAGACAACAAAAAATATTTATTACTATTGCCTTGAATACACATCCTGTTGTCTTGAGATACTTTATCCCGTATTATCTGGTATTTAAATCTTATTTTTGATTTTTATGAAACATTGATAAATAGCATTACGATGCTAGATAAAGCACGAAATGACGTCAAAAAAGATCAAAGGAAACAATTGTAAATGTGAACAATGTTATCAAGGAACAAAAAAGTTGTTTAATTGGAATACTTCTGTATAAAAATGTACAATGTGGGATAAATCGTACTACATCAAACATGATTTGAGCGGGAATGTCTCTTGCATAAATCTGTAATTTGTTTAATCATCTTTTAGTCAACTTGCGGAAGCTTTTTTTTTTTTTGTTTTCTATTTTTTAATAAGCTGCAGTTTTTCCATTTTTCCATTTTTCTTGGTTAAACAAAAAAAAAATTTATATGTTTTTGATTGAAATTGTTTGAAACCATTAAAAATTATGTAAAAAGGTTGTTATCGATGGCCCCAACGTCGATCTGTCGTCATGGTCAATTGGTGTAACTGTCAGTTATCTTGTTTCTTTTTTGAATTGTTGTGGAATCTTAAAGAATCTTATAACATGGTAGTAGATGAATGACCTTATCAGGAACTAAGTGTCACATCACATCATTATAGTTAAACACCATTTCTTGTAAAAACTAGATTTCCATATAGTCATACAGAAACAAAAAACAAAACAACAATTCGCGGTGTTGTAACGTTATTTCTGATTCAACAAGTACATTAGAAAGCCTCGAATCTATTTTTTCTTTGTTTTCCTTTTTCTTTTCTTTTCTTTTCTTTTTTTATATTATTGAAACTGTAATGAAAAGTTCTTATAATAGAAAGAATTCATTAGAAAGACTTGATTATTATTATCAAGTTATCAATACAACTGTTCTTTCTAAACAAAATGCCGCAAGTGGTTTAATTCCTGCTTCTGTAGCAATCACTGTAAGTTGTTGAATCATATAAGAAAATACTTCAGGTAAATTCAATACTTATTTATGTAAAATAGACACACGGCGATTACACAGATGCTTGGGTTAGGTAAAATAAATCATTGGAACATTTCGACATTGGATTTAACGTTTTTTTTTTTTTAAAAAAAAAATCATCAGAGATAATGTTTATTCTATTTATTGCGTATTTGGTCTTGCTTTAGCTTATAGAAGAATAGATGATACCACAGGAAGAGCTTGTAAGTTATTTGTTTTAGTGTGAAACGCCCCTTATTATCCGTATATTCTTATTCATGCTTTCTTGTTTATGTTTATAGTTGAGCTTGAACATGCGGTTATTAAATTAATGCGTGGTTTATTGTTCTCAATGATGCGTCAAGCTCCCAAGGTTGAGAAATTCAAAAATACTCAAAACGTTTTGGATGCACTCCATGCTAAATACAAAACAGAAACAGGTGCCACTGTTGTAGGTGATAAGGATTGGGGTCACTTACAAATTGATGCTACTAGTTTCTTTTTGGTAGCATTGGCTGATATGACTACTAGTGGTTTAAGTATCATTTATACTCAAGATGAGGTCGATTTTATTCAAAATTTGGTATTTTATATTGAACGTGCTTATCGTACTCCTGATTTTGGTATTTGGGAGCGTGGTGATAAAAGTAATCATGGTGAACCTGAATTGAATTCTTCTTCTATTGGTATGGCCTATTCTGCTTTGAGAGCTATCAATGGTGTTAATTTGTTTGGCGCTCGTGGTAGCGCATCATCTGTAAGTTTTGAATGTTTAGAGGTTTCATAGACATATTTAACTCATTAAGCTACTATTTCAGACTATTTATGTATTGCCTGATGAAATGACTCGTAATAAGATCACTCTTCAAAGTGTCTTGCCCAGAGAATCCAATTCCAAAGAAGTTGATGGATCCATTTTATCTATCATTGGTTTCCCTGCATTTGCAGTTGAAGATCCTGCATTGATTGAGTTTACTAGATCTGATGCAAAGAAAAAGCTGGAAGGTCGTTATGGTTGGAAGCGTTTCTTGCGTGATGGTCATCAAACTGTTGTAGAAGACCACACGCGGCTCCATTACAATGAAAGTGAATTGAAGGTTTTTGAGAATATTGAGTCAGAATGGCCCTTATTCTTCACTTATATGGTATTGGAAGGCCTGTTTACTGATAATATGGAACAAGCTGAAGAGTATCGTAAAAAATTAGAGTTTGTTACTATTGATTCTGCTTTATGGGATCCAGAGAACCCTAGACCGCCCGAGGATTACAAGTCTGATGATGCTAAACGACCTGCTACTCTTTGTAGAACAGCTAGTCTTGATCTCTCTACTGCCCCTGCTGATCTTCATATTCCACTTGTACCTGAATTGTACTATGTTCCTAGTGAATCTATTGATGCCGAAAGAGCTAATCCTCACTCGCAAAAACGTATTCCTAACGATAATACACCTCTTGTTTGGGCTTTATCTCTTTATTTACTTGGTAATTTGATCTATGAAAACTTATTATCTCCCTCGGAAATCGATCCTCTTGGCCGTCGCTTCAATGTAAAGGGTGCGAAAGCTGATAATGTTGTTCAAGTTGTTCTTTTATCTGAAAATGAAGAATTGCAAAAGACTTTATCCACTTATGGTCTCGAAACTCAATCTATTGATCAAATCTCTTCTAGTTTCACTGTTCTTCCTCCTCAAGCTCTTGTTGATGTATACAGTGCTCTTGGTCAAAATTCCAAGCTTGAATTATCTGGTAGGCCCAACCGACCCATTGGTACATTAACTACTTCTCGTTTGTATCGCATTGAAGGACACATCTACGCTTTTACCCCTCAATTCATGGACGTCCGTTCTTTCTACCTCAATTCTGATCCTGATTATTTGGTTTCTACATTTGAAAACGAAATAAGTGTTACTAATGCCAATTGGATTTTTGCTGGCCGTCCTACTATCACCATTGTCTTGACTAATGCCATGTTGGGTGATATCAATAAGAAGGAAGTTACACCCAAGAGCTGTAGCACTGAATTGACAAATGCATTATTATCTGCTGATGCTTCCAAGAAGAATTTACTCAATTTTTTTATGAATTTGCGCTCAGGAGAGTGCAATGGTGTTCGTGTTCGTCTCTCTCGTCTCACTGAAACCGTCAATACTAGTAACATTGAATCTCTTGATTTCTTAATCAATAAGCAAGATGTTGATTGGAGCAATATCTTGTCTGCCAACAAATCATATCATCGCAATAGCCGCTCACAACGTCGTTTAGGTTTTGATGAAGCTTCCAATATTAGTTCTCCCGGTGGTGCCTTGACTCCTGGTGGCACAAGAACTCCCAGACGTCGTAGTGTCTTTGGTGGTAAGCTCCTAGGTACTCCTCTTGATAAAATTGACGGCGATAGTTACTTTCAAGACATTGCTTCTGCATTGGAGAGAATTAATGGTGATGGTATCCCTGCATTCAAGCTTAAGGATCATGAAATTACACCTGCCTCTGATTCAGGCACTCCTCGTAGTACTGGATCCCCTGATCTCAGTCAAATAAAATCAAATAGTGAAACATCCGATAATGTTAATGTATCTAAAAAGTCTGCCAATTTGGCAATTGACACTGATGAATCTACTGGTAACGATGTTTTGTTATCTTTGACTCTTGGTGATTTGTCTCAGTTTGATGATGCTGTCAAAAGCCTCCAAGCTTCTGTTAACCTTTACGATCAAATTGATTTGTTGCAATATCTTGCTTCTTGTAAGAATTTGGACGAGTTTATTGTTGATTTAGATTCTACTATTCGTAATTTATTGGAGGAAGTTTATGTGAAGGCTAAACGTCTTCAATATTGGTCTGTTGTTAGACAAGCAAGTGGTTTACTTTCCAAGACTATGCCTACTTTAACTTATAACTTGACTGATTTAGTTATTCACAAGAAACAAGTCAGTATTGGTTCTGGTTCATCTGAACATTTGATCTCTGCACCTTTGAGTCCTGATGCTTTGAATAAGATGATTGCCGAGCAATGCGCAGATGATGTTCGTGAGGGACCTGTTGTTCAAGAAATTATTATTTCTCTTGGTAACTTTATTCGTTCCAATCCTCGTATGTTTGATGGTATTTTACGTTTGCGTACCCACTTTATTATTATTGCATTGCGTGAGGAAATTAGTCGTTTGAATGATTTTAATGAAGAGGAAGCTATTGAACATTTGATGCAGTTATCACCTTTTGAATTACAATCTCTTTTGGGTACAGTAATGTCTGGGCCTGGTATGTGTGAAGAAACTACTATTATTGTTCGTGATAAACCTGGAGGATTCTTGGTTCTTTCTCAAGATTTTGACCCTAACCGTCGATTAAGCACCGAAGTTCCTTCCTTAACATTGCCGCCTTCTAAGAATAAGAAGAACAATGAAACTACAGATGCTGAAAATCAAGACAAAAAAGATATTATCGTCATTCGTGCTCAATCTGGAGGATATAACTCTGGTAACTTTGCTCGTACTGAAATCAATGGTAATGTCTTGGCTGCTAATACCCGTGGTCTTCATGTCTGGGCCATTGATCGTCTTGAGAAATTGGTTTTGGAACATGCCTCTTTTGATACTCATATTTCCAGCGATGAGAGTGAGGATCTCGTTCAATTTATTCGTAATTTGACACCTGGTTTGATTGTTGTCATGGCTTCTAAAGATGATTTTACCGAACATCTTACAAAGGAAGCAGTAGATGCATTGAAGAGTTTAGGTGCCCAAAAGATTGACGACGTCAAGTATCGTGATTCGTATGTCTTGATTGCTGAAAAGAATGGTAGTCGTACAGTTGAAGCCCACAAGGCTGCTAAAGATGGACCTACAGATTTGATCGAAGAAGAATTTGCTATGCTCAAAAAACATGATATTTCTCCTTCTGATATTAGTGATTCCAACATTAGTCATTTCTGTCCTTCATCTGATGGTCGCTGGTTACGCCGCAGAAAGAATGATGGCGCCCTTAACCGTGCTCCTAAACATTTCTTCTCTCGCACATGGAAGATTCTTGATAAATGCTGTGGTTTAGTAATTCGTTCACATTGTTTGCCTAGAGACCCTACAGTATTTGAAAAGACACCTGAAGAATTCAATTTTGCTGTTGCTGTTGAGGGTTTCTTAGGCACTTTGCGAGATCCTGCTGAACGTCAAGTAGCTGTAGAAATCTTGACACAAATTTATGAAATTCAAAAATCTAAACCTGAATTCCAATTTATTGATCAAAACATCGATATTCCTGCTATTATGGATTCTGCTATCGCCGATTTCTGGAATACTTGGGTTGGAAAGAACAAGGAGACATTTGAAAAGAGTCCTATGTTTGAAAATGGATTTGATTATAATTTACATAAAGACATGGCTCATGGTCTTTTCTATGATCTTCCTCTTGACCGCACTGAAGAAAGCACTGCTACTTATCTTAGAAAGAGTATTTCCAATGCTTTACACATCTAATTTTCTCTTTTATTTCATAATATATACATAATAAAAAATAATTTTTGGTTTCTACATTTATCTATGCATTTTTATTGAGATATGAATCTTGAGGTAGAGCTGCACACATTCCCGCAGAGTCTCTTATGTACATATCCCGAATTCCATGTAGAGATAAAGCTGAGTTGCAGTGCAATGTTGAGATTTAGTATTAGTCGCCCCAAATGTATTTAGTAAGTATATGTTGATTTTTGGGAGAAAAACTGCATTAACCAACTTCCTCAACTTTTTATGAGGGATACCTCATGAAAAATTGTTCAAAATCATCATTTTTTTTATGATGGTAAAAATGTCCAAAAATAAATTAGGATGATTGATAAATGCTTCTGTAATTCATCAGAACTTATTCTGGGCGATTTAGGGCTACTTTTCGGGCTATAATTCTCTGAAGCATTCAAGCTCGAAAACAGGAATTATTTGCAAAACAGGTCATTTAGGTGTAGATCTAATGCAATGGAAACATACACATGTTCTTCGCACCTTCTAAAGTGCTCTTAGCAAAACAGACTAATCCCATACCAAATTTAGAGCTTAGAGAAAATCTTCAAATTTGAATTTTTGCATTAAATTATTGTGCCTTTGTTTCCGTAATCAGCTTGTAAATTAATGCAAAATGCTTATCTTATCCGGAAATTTATACCCTTTTTAGACGGTAGATTTGATATGTATGCATAAAAGAATTTAGGATGAGTGCACAGCCCTGTTCTCAGTTTTATTTAATAATGCTTTAAATTTTAGAAAGTATCATTTTAAATAAGTATAAAGGATCAAATTTTTATGCAACTAGCCATTAAAAATTTTGTTCAAACATCTCTATTGTTACAAATTACTATCATAGATTGATTTGCATGATTGCTAAAAATGAAGCACTGAAGATAAATCTAGAAATTCCGTTTATTATGTACAATTAAATCATTCTTTGACGACCTTGCTCATGAACAATACGTAAAATACTCGACATGGCATCTCTATCACCCATGCCATTTCTCTGATCTAACCAGAATCGATGTTGATTAATCATAGGCTTGATACCTTTACTTTGTTCTAATGCATATTGCTTTTCTAATACTCGCTTGTTTACTGTCCATGTCATAAAAGATGAGCTAGCTACAGGTTTTAAATCTTTTAAATGTACAGTTGTTGTACGACGACGAGCAAATAGGTCAAGTGTATCAATTGAAATGACAGAATTCGGGGAAATTGCAGGTGATCTTTTACTATTGTTTTGATGATGTTGCTGAGGAACATGCAAATAAATTGAATTGACATAGGGTGAGAGCAAGAAGGATAGTGCCCCTGTAGAACATGCACTTGCCATGACAGCTGAAAGTAACATTTGAGTAAATACATAATGAGTTAGTGATTCTTTTTGATAAATCATGTTATTAATTGTTTCAATCAATTCATGTTTATACAAACTTACCACCAATAAACATTGTACTGTTTACTTCAGCTGCTTGAACTAGACTATGTTAATATGGAAATTTATTGCACAAATAAATATTTACCTGCAGGCGATTGCCAAAAATACATGACAGCAGGAGTAGCAATAGCTGATATCTAGACATCTAAATTGAATATTGTATTCTAAATCAACGTTTTTGTTTGACTTACACCCAGGGTTGATAATGAAAATTTCTTGACAAGTTTCACTAAACCAACATTTGGAGATGTGTAAATTAACTTTTTTTCAACATTATTGATTGTGTTTGTTGAATAAGGCCTAATACAATGTAAAGCTTGAGTTATTTGCTTTATATTTATTATTCTAATTGACATTTTGATACAAGAATAATGAACACTAAATTGTTCGTTAACGCTGCAAATGAAGCAAGTTATAGTCACTCATTTTGGTCACACATAAAGTTCAATCAGGGCCAAACTTGTTGATAAAAGCCCGCAATTAATACAACATAACTTCTTGTCTTTACTCTTTGCAACAACAAAATTTACAAATGAGCTCTATATCAACAGACCTCTTCTTTAATGAAGCAGAATTTAGAGTTATCATTCCAAATCAGCCAAAAGAGGAAAATGAAAAGGAAGATCCTATTGCCATCTTGGAAGCTAATCCGCGTGAATTTGCATTTTATGGTTTGTTTTAACATGAAAAAAAAAAGTGCATATTGAAAATGTTGATTAATAGTGCTTCTTCATTTAGATGAACATTTGCAAGTTTATTTACTAGCTCGTGTACCCCAGCAAATAGCAGGCGCAGGAGAAGAAGTAAAAGAAGCCATCAACTCTTTCTATAATCAACTTGAGGTTACTGTAGACGCCACTTTTCTCGATACTGCTATGACAAATACACCCATAATGAATAGATCTTCTTCTGCAACAACACAATCATCTCTTGTAGGGCCAACATCACCAAAAATTGGAAATTTAAGTCATCAAAGAAGAGCTATAAATGATGTTTCCACACCATTTTTCACACAAGCATATAATCGAAACAATAAAAATGCAGAATTTATTATCTTTGAGCATCAAGATAGCTTTTGCTGTCTTTATCCTATGGTTGTACCCATTGTATATGCAAAAACCAAATCGCCAAATCCTGTTTTATCAATCAATTCAAATATTCAATATCGACCTTTACCAATCAAAAGAGCCAGCGCACAATTAGATCAAAATAATGCTGATGATTCAGAGTATGATACTGAATTATTTGAAACTATTAATCTATTGAGTGGATTAGCAGATGGTAAAATAAAATTCTAGATAACACAAAAATGATTTTCTCAATAGCTAACATAACATTACTATCAAAAAGATCCTGTATTCTCGGCAAATCAAGAACGCCCTCTTCAAAGATTTATCATGGAAAGTCATACTAGACAGCCTACAGGTTCATCATCTTCATTGACTAGCAATGGCAGCAACCTTAATACAGCTTCATCACAACTTTCTATGAAACGAAATGTGCGTGAAAATTTATCAATTCGATCGGGATTAGTAGTGAAGATGCGCACAACGAATGCATCTGTAGCAGAAAAAATGGTGATGATGTCTGTTGAATTAGAAAATCCTGCTGAAGTAGGATGTGAATTTCTTGTTGATAAAGTTGAAGTACAAGTATCTAATGCAGTTGTATCAACGGCATTTAGTCAAACTAGCCAAATTCAATTCCCAATTACTTTGAATAAGTCTGATCTAGTTGTATTTGTATACGATGTTACGCTTTTAGACGATGGTTCAGTAAAGCCACCTTCTCAACCACAACGTATATTTCCTTCTCGAAGACCTTTACCGCAACAGCAAGCACAAACATACAATAATGATGATAAAATACAACCTCAAAGAGTATCTATTCAAATTGTTGCATCACCTATTATTAATGGCAAAAAAGCATTACCAATGAAATCTAAATGGAACACAATGTTGGATGTATCAGGGATGAGACAACAAAAGAGAGAAGAAATACCAGCTCCATTTGCAGCAGAAAAGTTTGCTTCTCCTTCTCCTATTTCGCCTTCAATGGCAAGATCTCAATCTATGCAAAATAGCATGTATTCGCCCGGAGCTCGGTCTGTTGTGGGAAGTCCCGGTGGACCAGGTCATCAAATGAGCCCCTCATTAGAGGGTGTATTTGGTATGAAAAAACAAATGAGTGTAGGAGGCACAGCATCAACATCTACTAATCCTCGAGAATTCGGTGGTAGACGTGCACCTGAAAGAGAAATTGCAGATGGTATTGTCGTCTCATTTACAGTACCTGATGCAATTCAAGTTGGAAAGACATTTCCTCTTCATATCTTTATTGTAAATCGTTCAAAACATACCAGACGTTTTCAAGTGATGATACCCAATCGTAAAAGACATCCTACTGAAGTTTATGGTCATACAATGAAAACCGCATTACCACCTTTACCTGCTGAGCAAATGCCCATTGATCCGTACATGGATGAATCAGGTACAGTTTTAGATTTATATGCTATAAATACCACATCTCTAAATATATTATAGAATTTTTAAAGCAATATTTTGAAAACGAAACTCATGAAGCTGATATTATCTGTTTGGAGAATAACGTTAGATTAAGGTAAAGCTTTCGCTATTTATATACTCTTATAAAAGCTCTAATCAATCGAGAATATTAGCCCTCTTGGTCCATCTACTTCTCAAAGTGTAGATATTCAGTTCATTGCAGTTAAAGAAAAGTTACATACAATTGATTTAGTACAACTTGTAGATCAAGATACAGGCTTTGTTACTAATTTGCGTCATGTACTTGAAGTATTTGTTGAACAGCAACAGCAACAGCCAGAAAAATAAATGAATAGCAGAATAGAACATTTAATGGGGGGGTCTATGGTGCATTCGCACAAAAAAAAATAAGGGGGATTGGAAGGGGTCGCTTTATACATATTCTTTTCTTGATTTCATTATCTTTTATATCGAAGACAATGAAATATTGGTTTTATAGGGCCAGCTTGTCTCCTTCCAAGCAATTGAGCAGATTTAAATAGAAAATTATAATATATACATTTTACTCTTATTTTAATTTTTTTCTATAAACATCTTCAATGTATTTCCCTGAATGGAATCTTTTTAATTTGACAATTGCTATCATAAGTATTGCCGGCAGTAGTCTTTTAATTGCTAGGGAGTTTTCTCCAGCGACAAGATTAAATTATTCTAAATTTAACGCTACATCCTCTAGCAAATCAAGCGAGATATCAGTAAGACTGAATAATGGTATTTTCTCCAATACTCATAATAACTAATTAGATATCATCGTATAATGGAATGCTTTTGATTTACACCCCCTCATTGATATTATCAACCTTATTCTTGGTCATATCGTATAAAAATTATCGTATGCTGCTAATTTCGGCAACAATATTTGTACATTATTTAAAACGAGTTTTAGTAAGTTGATTTATAGTATAGCAGAAATATAAAAAAGCTAACATCAATTGATAATCAGGAAGTAATGTTTGTTCATCGGTACTCAGGACAATGCAAATTGAAGGACAATACTTTAATTTCCATGTCTTATTTTATATTTGCATTGCTCGTATATAAACTCGCTTCAAATGTAACAGACCCCAGTTCTAGAATAACTCTTTTGGGTATAACTATGTTTCTAATGGGGGAATATACAAATTTTTATCATCATCTCATATTAAGAAATCTTCGAAAAGATGGATCAAAAGAATACAAGGTATGCATTATTGATGTAATATGCCATGAAACACCGAGCTTAAGCTTGTATTTTTACGTAGGTACCTTCTGGAGCATTGTTTAACTGCATTTGGTGTCCACATTATGTAAGTTGCTTCACTCATTTACATACTAACTATGATATCTAACGGGTTGATCTTTATTTTGTATCAGATGGGTGAAATTATTTCGTTCATTGCCATGGTGCTTGTTACACAGCATTTTTTGATCTTAATACTGCAATTAGGATCTGCAGGTTATTTAGCAATAAGAGCCTATAATACCAAAAAATGGTATACTGACAAATTTGGTACCATTCCTTCTCGTGCATGTTTGATTCCTTACATATTTTAAGTACTATTAAAACTGAATAAAGAAACATATTCATCGATGTATTATCAGTTGCATGAATAGTTGAATACTAAATCCAGTTTTGATGAAGCTAAACATATAATCAATTGTGTAGCTTTTGAAGAAATATTTTCTTGTTTTTTAACATAAAATGCATTATATTAAAAAAAAAAATAAGAATTACAAACTGTTTTTCGATTATTGATATACTAATTTCAAAAAAATTGAAACCGGAATACATAGAATCAATATATGAATTTTTTCGAGCTTTCGTTTGAATCTATTAAAAGTATTGCAACGTTTCAAACATTTGTAATATCTAGAATTATAAACATGATTGTTTTTTTCAATAAGATAATTATCCTCTAATCACATTTATTTTGTAACTTCCTTCAAAAAAAAAAAAAAAAAAAAAAAAGGAAACCTAACGTTTCAGACATTTACAGAAATTGACATTTCTTGAAAAATTGAAAAGTATCATCTAGTAAATGACGTTGTAATCAGTTTATTTTACTACTAACCGTTGACAATAAATAATGCAAATAGCTAAACAAATTAAAGACTTAAGATTTTGTGGTACTTTTCAATTGTTTACAGTTGTTAAATTAACCTTTAAGATACAAGTTCTCTTTAAAAATAGGTGTAAAGCACCTTATACCACCACAATGGTTTATTAGAATATAAGTTATCCAATTCAAAATAAAAATTTAGCAAGTAAAGAGATATCGTTTATTTGAATGAAATCGAGAGAGTTTGTATACTGTTTGGTTTCAGGAAGATGATGGCTGATAGGCATTTTTGTGAATTTTATTACTCGATAGTAATGCTTTGCGGTATAATATCGCACTAGAATACCATGCTGGAAGCATGGGTCTGTTACTATTTAATAGATCAAGTTTTTGGTTCTTGAACTAGCGTTTACTTTTCGGGCTCAAAATCTAGTTGAGAGTGATACATCATACAACCTTAAACGTATACAAAAAAATACGTTTACTTATTGGTTTCAGTGGTGAATATTACCATATTATATACTGTCAAACCTCGATATAAGGTCCCTCAATATAACGGAAACCTCGATATAAAGGAGGTTTTTGTATCCACCGAAGACTGATGGACAAATTTTACAGCTTGAAATCCCTTATTTCAAATTCG
>JAMYHX010000262.1:0-58113 GCA_025529335.1 Rhizopus sp. PT2906 | reverse complement strand
TACAAACAGCCTTGACAAACTTTTGTTCTGCAGTTTGGGAGTATTACCTTTTTTGGATTTTACAGTACCTTTTTGCAACGCCCCTAGTATTATCCTTTGAAAAAGGAGTAGAATAAATGCTCTCTATGACGTATTAAATTTTATTATAAAGACAGTGGATACTCTTTAAGAATATGCAACTCGTTAAATGATATGCTGATAAAGTCAATAGATGTACATTTAATAGCAATAATATATCCGTATTCTTTGTTGGTTGCCATAGAAAAACTCTTCAAGCTGATTTGACAAAGTGATGTTTGCCAAAAATTGTTTTTGACAGAAAGGATTTCTAAGAGAACTGGTTTATGAAGCTTGTCTTTTTTTTATCGGTAAGCCAATATCAAGATATACTTTCGAATGATTGAACTTAGTTTCAGGCATATTTACTATAAACGAGGGTGAATCGAAAAACCTGTTGGTGGCTTCAATAGTCAAGTTGCGTAGTTCTGGCAATGCGCGCGAATAACCAAGTGGCACTTCTGGTCTTAAGTGTTTGGCAATCAGCTTCAGTGTGCTCAATGAAGGGCTCAGAATATGCCTTGGATCTGGAAACTCGGACTCAAAATCGTTTATCGTGATTTTTTTGTAAGTGAATTTTTCTATTCCTTTGCATTTCCAAAAAAGATTCTCTATTAGATACCTTTCTCCAAAGCCAGCAAACATATCCAAGTAAACCTCTTTGATGCCGTTTTAATATCTTTTGAATAGTTCTTTTAGTATATCAACTTTCGCGATAGTATTACGAATGATCCAAGTAATATATTCTTGCCGCATATGGAACCATGGAGAAGGTCGTTCTGTAGAAGAAATTCGTATAACAAGATTTTTAGTACGCTGTAGGTACTCTTCAATCAGAGTAAATGATGCATGATTGAAGAACCAGGCGCACCTTCTGCCACTTAGGTATTCCTGGAAATTTCTTAGCGTTTCTTCACAATAACTTCTTATCCAGGGTTCAATACGGCCAAGAAGATTTTTATTAACAGACAGACACACGTTACAGCATTCCAGATTAGGAAACTTATGCATGATATAATCAATCGTGTCTTGATGAAGATTCCTTTCTATCACAAGTTTTTTAAGTTTGAGGTGAGGTTGCATAGAAAATACATTGTAACATTTAAAGCCGCCATCATCCCTGTCGATTGCATTTCGATTAAAGTTTAACGTAAAACACATGAAATTGGGGAATTGCCGAATAACCTCATCATACTTCATGAGGGTAGAGCAAATATAGTCAGAATTAACTGTCAGATGCATCAAATTTATGAAAAATGGTGGCAGAGGAAGGACTCTTTTAAATTCTGGCCAAGATGGAGGTATTGGTGGCAGAGTGACATGAGTGAGAGTGCAGCAACAGACGGACGCAAGCGTATAATAATTCATAAAAGTATCCAAATCACGATATGAAAACCATTGTGGTTCTGGAAGCTGCTTCAACTACTTCCAATATCTTCCTATAACTTCTCCAAGAGCACACCAATGGCTGGCATGAAGAGCACCTTTAAATATTTGTACGTTTGGATATGTCTCGGCAATTTTATAGATGAGTGAAATTATCCTTTCATCGCGATCTGGACTTCTATCATATTGCTCGTACCAAAAAGCTATTTTCTGAACAAGGCTTCTCAGGTTATTATTCTGCATGCATTTTATGAATTTTTCCACTTGCAAACGACCTCGAAAGACAAGTTCACAATAAAAGATCAAGATTGCATATTTTCGCCAGTCCTTACAGACAAGCTGACATTCCACTAAATCCTGAGTGCTAACATTGGATCTAAGTTTCTTAAATATTTCGAACAGGATTTCATTAGGCAATTCCTTCCAGTTTAGCATTCCTTGTTAGTTACCATTGGCTTATGAGTGAATCAGTATAAAAGGGGACTCTATTTACTTCTAAGTGTTAAAGACTAAAGCAAGAAATAAATGTATGATCGACACCAGAATTCTCAGAAGAAGGGGGGGCGCTACCTATGTTGTCATTATACAACGCCACTTTACCAAAGCTCTGCCTAATCTAAGGCTGCCTGATTCACTCTCTCTGATATAAAATATGATGTTATCATAATTACACGTGAGCTAAGTGGTCTCTGTTGATAAGGCTGACAAAATAAAATTAGAATAAAAAATAACATTTCTTTTTTATCTCTTTATTCCTGAAAAGAAACAAACCAAGATGGTAACTTCATAAACTCATGTTTAGTTTGACATTGCAGATTAAAAAGCTTGTTGGACGACATCATAGGTAATGGGCAGAGGTAGCGCTCGTCGTATTGGTCGAAAAATTTGCATAATTAGTCTCGGTCATGTAGGTTTAACTACAAATTGTAGAGATTTGGAATCATTCTTACGGTGATACTGTAAAACACGTTTCATGTGTCGTATCCGAACATAATTCACGCTTATTGAAACAAAGGAAATTACCCTTACAATAGCACTTACTAGTACATAACACCGTTTCTTGATTCAGATGTTACAATAGTAAAAACTAGGAAATCCTTAATTAAGCTACTCTACCCCATAACAACTACTAAACGCATGCCAACTATAATCCCACAGTAAACTTAAAGTATAAATACGGACCACTCTTTATCAATAAAAGGATTGAATTCACTCTTACTGTATCGTATTGTCTATTACTACTTTAATATTGTCACAAACTACCAGCGCCTCTTTATGATTTGACATTGCGGACTTTCCGCTCTGTTAAGAAAGTGGACATGCAACAATGCCTACAATAACGAATCAAGGGCTAGGGTCTAAAACTCTTTCACTATGCCTTTCCAAGTTAGCAATTGATCAAATTTATAGATACCCATGGCACACTAAGAGCGTAGCTACTGCATTCGCTGCCGCCTCTGCTGGCTGCCTGGAGGGAGACCATGACAATGTCCTAAACATATTACGTGTATGCTTAACAGGCCACACGTCATTGAATGTTATCAGATACACCAGCGACCACGCCTCCCTTTCTTCATTTTGTATCCTATGTCGTTTCTTCTCAACAAGCTTCCTACAAGTCCTTGTGTTTCCCCAGGATATGCCGACTCTTGACAGTTTTATTGGCCAATTATATGTTCCATCCTCTTTGAAATAGATCAACTTCAGTACGGCTGCCTCTCTCAGGAAACCAACTCTCAGGGTGGAAGTTTTCCTTCATTGACTCAATTGTACCAGGCAATCTTTAGCCTCGTTCGCCTTTTAATTGCATTACACTTTTTTTACCCTTGTGGTCAAAGGGGTTTTTAGATTCCTTACGGACCTTCTGACTTCGTCCGGGCGGTTCTTTAAACAAAACACGATTTCCATTTCTGAAAATGCGAAATTGGTTTTGATTGGCCGACGATATTGATATTGATTGTTCAACGACTGCTGGAAGGACTGTCCACACGCTTAAAGGGGTACTGTCATTTGTGTAATGGGTTGTGCTTAACTCACACAATGCTTCCATTTTGTTCCACAGTGGTTCGTGTAATACGTAGACACTGAAAGCATGAAGCTCTCTTGTTGAAAAAAAGGGGGATTTGTTCTAAGCTAGTCTTATAAATAGTATTTGAATCGGTCTTTTACACATTAAGTTACTTCAAATCAAAGAGAAAGAGCTTTGCACTTTTTTTTAATATACAAAAAGAGCATCATGCTGGGAGCCGACATCCTTAGTTAAGGTCTTTTGTAAGACAATTCTTTCTTGTAATTTCGTGTCAAGATCTTGTTTAAAAGAAAGGAAAAGCTGTAAAAGCGGGATATACTGAAAAACCTAGACTTTACCAGACGGGCAAAGCATTTAGAAAGATACAGTTACATAATTGACCATCTAATTGGATGGGTTATGGTCATACCTAAATTCATTAAGTAAGCGTATTGCTTATATATTAGAGCAGACTGTGGCTGTAAAGTGCGCGGGCTTAAGTGTCACTCTTGAAGGTCAATCATTCAAAGTAAATTAAGCTGTCTCAATTAAGACAATACTTCGGTAAAAAATTAAAGCGAGCTGAATGATTAGTCCAATGAAAAAGAAAGCTGCTTACTTTACAAGAAAACATTTGATCAGTGCGACCCAAACTGCATATAATTACAAAGGCACTTGTAACCCATGGTCATCGTGTAACTTAATGTTACATTTCATACTTTGCAATTTTATCAAAAAAAAAGAGCTGTGTGAATGCTTTCCCTGAAGAGAGAGGGAATAGAGTAAACTCAGAAAATCAGGGAAAACTCAGGAAAGACTTGCAATACATGAATAATGCGGAACGATATACTGAGATCCCCATTACATAATCGACACTGGTAAATCTAGAATTTTCAAGTTAAAAGGAGGTGTCACCGCTTTAATGCAATAACTTGAACGCCATCTGATGCCGAATATCATATAGTATTGTTTAAAAGCTGCCCAATGCCTGTTTTTATTTTTGTACAAGTTCAAATGAAGGTAAGAGCGTTTTTTTACATAATAACAACACGGACCCTGTTTATTATATCAAGCAGCTACCCCGTCTACCCGGCTATCATATGATCATTTATTAGATGTTAATTAAATGCAGTAACGAGTGTACCTCATCCATACTATTTTTTTTGGTTAGGATACGTTGCATTTTTTTGTGCCTTTGTGATTATATTAATATATGTCAGATGCGATGATGACCCCCAGGCAGATGTATTTATATATAAAAGCAGCAAGATTTCACTGCAAAATTACAGAAAAATAACTCAAGCAAATGTTGAAATCTGTAATTACATCTCTTTTGGTCGCAAACTTACTGTTCGCTTCTAGCGCACAAGGATGGGTGTTGAAGAAAACTTACCAAGGCTCTAGTTTCTTTGATGGATTCAGTTTCTTTACTGATGCTGACCCTACCCATGGCTTTGTTCAATATGTTGACAAGTCAACTGCACAATCTGCTGGCTTGATCTCTACTCAAGGAGGAAAGGTCATCATGAGAGCCGATAATACCACAGTTAGTGCTAACGGCAGACGTTCTGTCAGAATTACTTCCAATGACGCTTATTCCAACTCTGCACTTGTCTTGCTTGACCTTGAACACATGCCAGTCGGATGCGGCACTTGGCCCGCTTTTTGGATGGTCGGTCCTAATTGGCCCAACAGCGGTGAAATTGATGTAAGCATTTCGTGAAAATTGCCTGGGAAATTAAGAGTTGGCCTAACATAATTATAGATTATCGAAAATGTAAACAAGGCTACTCTCAACCAAGTTACTTTACACACCAAACAAGGATGTAGCTTTGCTGGTGTTTCCCGCACACAGACTGGAACGACTTTGACTGATAACTGTGACGTCAATGCTGCTGGCCAAGCAAGCAATGCTGGTTGTGGCGTTCAGGCTACAAACACAAACACTTATGGTGATGGTTTGAACAACATTAAGGGTGGTGTTTATGCTACTAGTATGACAGCAAGTCAAGGTATCCAAGTTTGGTTCTTCCCTAGAAACAACATCCCATCTGATATCGCCAATGGTAATCCCAACCCATCTTCATGGCCAACTCCTCTTGCTTCCTTCCCATTCCAATCTGGCCATTGTACTATTGACTACTTTAATAATCTTCAAATTGTATTTGATTTGACCTTCTGTGGTGACTGGGCTGGCTCCGTCTACGGTTCTTCTGGTTGCCCTTCCACCTGTAATGACTATGTTCAGAACAACCCAGGTGCATTCAGCAACGCTTACTGGTCCGTCAATTACGTTAAGGTCTACCAGTAAACCAACTTTATTTAAATTATGTATTCTTGTACGAATAAAAATAGCTCTAATTCCAGTAATTACAGATGGATCAAACATCTAATGCATACAACCTGTAATAGCTTTCCTTTGAGCATTTTTATGCATGTATTGCGCGTTAATCATAAAAGATTGGACCAGACGCACGGGTTGAAAAATATATATATAACAGATTAGCACTGTATGATTTATTTATTTGTGTTTATCTAAAGCAGAATCTATAAGGTATTTATATAAACGCAGCCCAACCTTTCATAAGAAGAAAAGAAAAAAAAAAGTAAGCAAGCCTTTTCCTAAGCAAATATTGTGTTTATATACCTGGAAACATTTTTGATAAATTGCCTATATCTGTGGCAGCTTTAATCAGCCTGTCTACTTCAGCTTCAACCCCTGACTCTTCTGCCGTGGCATATTTTTTCTTCAACACGCCCATCGTTCTAGATGCTCGATCCTATTGAAAGCAAAGATGAGTGACATACGTTTAAGCTAAAGTTATTGTTACCCTCGCATCAGACTGTGACCATTCGTTAAACAGCGTTTGAAATACGCCTGTCAGTGCTTGGCGATTATTGAGTAGGATTTGTAAAACTATTTCACAAGTCTTGCGAAACTGTCCTTCATAGCCTACGATTCCCATAGCATCTACCAGGTTGTGAGTAAGTCTAAAAGGTACTACTTCAGGCACGTTCAGTCTTAAGCCTTGATCGAATAACATATTCAAATCAACATGAACTGTATCTCCATTTGTACGATCGAAAAGAATATTTTCAGCATGTCGATCACCAAGTCTACGGAAGAGATCTAGTTAAAACTATGCAGTATACACTATAGAATGCCTTACCCAAGCATATGGCCTACAATAGACATAACAGCCAATGTCTTTACATATCTTGTTCGACTAGCTAACCATTGATTAGGCTCAGGAAAGGACTTCAAAAACCATTTATGTAATACAGGTGGAGATCTATTACATACTGTAAATACTAAAAGTAGCACCAGCGTGTGAAAAGCACTTACTGCGCTAGTACTTTCTTGAATAATTCTAAAAGCTCTTCATCTGTTAAGCCTGGTAACTGTCTTTTGTTCCTATATTCTATTTGTACTTGCTGCATAACATAAGTATCATTCAAGCACTATATTGAGTACGATATACTTACATTTGCCTTTATACCCAGATTATTATAGATATCAGTAGCAATGGCCTTCAAAGGGAACAAGTTATCAATCCATTCAATCAAGCCCCATTCTTCGCCCAGTGGAATTACTGCATACGTTCTTATATCTAGTATAACAAAAAAAAAAGCATTAGACCAGCACATGTCTAACATAAGCAATTTGTTATTACATAGATTTCGGTCTCTTGAATCAGGGTTTTTCTTCAAAAAGGAATTAATCATGTAGTTAAACTCCATCATACGTGCATCCTTTCGAAGATCATCATTGGCCTTGCACAAGAACTTGTAGTTCTTTCCATCGCTTCCGACAAAAGTGATTCTTTTGGGTTGCTGTAATGATCTCATAACATCTACTTCAGGCATAACCTCTATTTACAACAAATTAATTAGGACATTCCCTTTTGACGGGTCATCTTACTTGTAATCGTTACTATTTCACCAGGGAAAGGATCAAAAGTTTCGCCTTTTTTGATTAATTCCGGTAAACGTGGAAATAGGCTACTTTCTCTCGGAACGGTTAATACAAATCCATCAAAATTGAGCACTTGTTTCAATTTAGGTATATCCTTCAAGTTTAGTGTTGACTGTGCTCTGTCTCCTACTGTATATTTGGATACTCTGTGCAAGAAATTTCTAAAGTATGTTGCTTGCTGTGATGATGTTAAACTAGATGAGTATTTATAAGCTTTGTTTTACTTTCTTACTTCTATCACGAGAGGTATCACTGTATTCTGTTTATTTGCCTAAAAGAAATATGTTATTACTATTAGTCCAAGACATTCTACCAACCTTAACACGGCCAAGTATAGTATTGATTCTATCAGTAAGTAAAGGAGTTCGACCATCAAGAGTATTTAATAAAAGCCAAATAGTGTTTCTTGGATAAGTAGAAAATACAGCTTCAATAATACAAGATAGAGTATTTGCCATATCAGTATTCCCCACGGTTAGATGCGATATCAGACGGGTTAAAAATTTGCCAAACTGTTTATCTTTTTGTTAAACTTCTTTTTTTTTGTTATAAAACCTTTTTATACTTTTACCTGGTATATGGGGACCTTCGTAAGAGCGGTTCTTATTAATTCATTGGTTCTTGTTAGTGTTTCTGCAAAGCTTTGGCCCTCAGATCTATGCCGTTATGAAGTTAGTTTCTATTTAAGCAATCTAAACTCACATACGATTTCCTGTTCTCGTCAGCAAGTGATACCATCTTGACCCAGTAATTAATGAATTTCGACATGGAGGTATAATAATATTTTGATCCACAAGAGAGCGCCTTCAATACCGTTTTTATGATAATTTCATAAACTCTTATACTATATTCCAGCAGGCATTCATGAGCAAAGTGTCATGTATATATAACAACACGTACCATATTGATGGAGGCCTTCCAGTACATTGTTTACACAAATACATGGCATATTGTACATTTGCCTTTTCTTGTCTGTCATTTATAAAAGTTAATACTCTATTAACCGTACAGCGATGTCTTACTTTTCTGGGCCTTTTCTGGCATGAGTCATATAAAATCTGGCCTTTTCACCATTGTAAATAGAGGAGTCCTTCAAGTAAAATGAATTAAGGATGATTGCATCGTTCGCAGTAACATCTTCTAGATTTGTCAACATAGTCACAGCATCCTGTCTTCTTCCGGTTTGCCAAAGCCATTTTGCCTTTTCTCTATGCGTTATTTCATTACCAGCTCTTTCTGCATTGACAATTGCATCAAGCGCTACAATCAAGTGTCCATTTTTTCTGCTGTACTTAGCAATATCTAACCAAATACCACCACAAGATACTGACTGCTGACGTGGTCTGATATCGTACAGGGCCGTTCGCCGAAGTTCAAGCAAATCATGGATATGCTGATACTGTGGCATGAGAAGCTTAAGGGTTCTATTCCACTTGTTCTCGAGTTCCGAGACTTTCTCAATAGGATCTTTTGACTCCCAGGCTTTCTGTGCGTCTTCTAATTCCTGAAGCTGCTGTAGCTTGAAAATTGTCTGATATGATTTCTGATAGGACTCAATCGTCTTTGCCCCCAAGCTGCTGATCAGATCTCGTCTTGCATGTTCAATGTAGCTTGCCGCTTCAAGGTTTCTGTTCTTTTTCATGCTGCCTAAAGCACGGGCAATAAATGACTCTGTTGTCTCTATCGTCTGATGCTTGGAAGCTTCGTCAAGCGCATTCCAATCGCCCATTCTCCAAGCTGCATCCATCTTGAAAGCATTCATATGAGTCGACCAGTGAGGATTTGCATCAACATACTTGTCAGAAAAATATAAAATAGATGCTATTCAATGTTAATATATAGCAGGCAAATACTAATATGTATATACTCACCATAGCTTCCAGACTTTTTAAGGCATTCCAGGAAGCTCATACAAGCAGATAGATCATGTGGATTCTTTGCAACATTATCCATGTGGTAAATCTCTGCTTCTTTCCATTTTCCCATATTTTCAAACCGGATAATTTCTTCATCATTACTAAACCTGATTGAATACATACTGAGTAATGCTTGAAGATCTTGCATATTCTCTGTTTTGACATAAATGTGTCGCAGAAATCTCATCGTCTCTTCATCTTCTAGTAAGTTTGAGGAACTTGTTTTGATGTAATTTTCAAAATGCATAAGTGCCTGTGGATACGCTTTAGCATAGAACGAAGCCTTGGCCATAAGCTTATCAGGAATAGCTTCCAAAAAGCGACCAACCATTGTTGTATCTCTAGACCCAGCGCGATACAACCACTGTCGGCAGTGCTCCGTAATAGCTACAACAGCTTGAAGCGATGCTCGATTCTTTTGATCAGCCTTGTCTAGCTTCGAATTTGTGTTGAGTACAAGAAGGATTTCATTTACAATGTTTTGAATATCGCTGGCTGATGCGGATAAAATAACATGGAGAATTAAATGTGGCAGTAGATACAGGGCAACGTCCAGATTACCATAGTAAATAACTGGTAGGCACGCTGAGAAGATAGGTCGAGCCTCATCATCTGTAATCTTTTCTAATAAGCAGTACCATTGCACAACCCAGGTTGAGACACTATCTGCCTTGGTATATATCGGGTAATTGAATGTATATTCAGGAAGTACGACGACGTAAGACGAGCGTAAGAGAGGCGTTAAAAATTCTTGTATGGAATGAGGAAATCTCTGCCATGTATTAAACACTTTTTCGTATTCTTTGCTGCCCTCCATCGTCTCGACTGTTCTAAATCCAGCATGTTTGAGCAAGACTTGTATCGAGTACGATATTAATTGGTGCATAAATTCATTGTTCACAGCGTGATAAGCGGGTATCAGACAGTTGATGACAATATCACATATGAATTTTAAATTCTCTTCATTGGTTTTAAAATTATTTATAACATATGTCTTGTCGTTACGAATCTTGACTTGAATTCTACTTGGATCAATAGCATTCAATTTACCAAGACATACACCGACAGCGTACGATATTTCTGGATGATTGATGTATTTATGAGCTAATGTCAATAGCTGTGAATAGAGATGTCCCGTACGCACAGCCAATAGTTCCTTTCGTTCAAGTAACTTGGACATTTTTTGAATACCCAAGAGGATTTCAACATCACTTGGCTTCTGTATGGATGCAAATGCTCTATTGAACTCCCTTATCAGCTGCATCTCTCTGCTGTTTTCGATAAATTCTCTAACGTCTTGTAGCTCATCAAATTGAGGGAGTGGAGGAATTTGGCCATATAGATCCTTTGTAAGTTCGTATCGATCTATTAAAAGCTTTTTAATTGTATCTGCTACTGAAAGACGAACTGACTGGTTCGAATGACAGATCATGTCTGTAAGCCCGCGGATAATTGTGCTCAAATGCAGCTTTAATCCTTCATCACTTAGGGCAAAGATGAAGCAATTCCATAGACTGAGTGCTTCCATTTCCATATTGTTTATCTCGCTGACAGAATAGAACACCTTGACAAGCTACATTATCGAATATGAATACGTGTCTCTTTTCTTCGCATACTAACGGCACTTACATAAGTGGCATGGTTTTGAACATTTGACCCTAATAACTTCATGATTTCTTCAAGTGATGACAATGCATAAGGAGGCTCGGGGTCTGGTCGTTTTATCTTTCTGGCATTGGTAAATCTTGCAATCTTTTCTAGTATAGCTATAACGTATATTGAAAGGTACTTTGATAAATCTATAGTGTCGTCAACCATGTTTTTTAACTGATGTAGAGCTTCAATGGCCTAAGAAATCCCATAAGTATAATCTATACATTACTCCTTTTCTCTTACCTGCGATTTCTTTTCTAAACATCCTAGTGATAAAGCTAAATCTGTAGTTATTTGAGTCAGATTATTGGAGATTAGTGTTTTAAAAATCGCTTTGGATTTGGACACTCGCATCAAGCGCTTGATTCCTTGTTCTTTCAGCTTGGAATTCTGCTCCATTAACAAGGCTATAGCAATATGTAACCCACCTTTTAAGCAGAGTTCTGCCATAGATACAGAAAGTTCTTTTGATATAATCGCCAAAGGATTTTCATTTGGAGCATAAAGGACAGCATAAGGTAGTGTATATTCAAAGTAGGCTCGCAGGAAGCTTGTTGTATCACAGTCAAACAAACCAGCAATTTGGCCAGCAAAGTCAGTGTCATAAAGAAGCGCCCTGACAAGTAACTCGGATAAAGATTTACAGTGGGGTTTTAAAAGAGATGAAGTGCTTGTATTTAGACAACTAGCTATATCTCTCAACTTTACATAGATATTAGCCTTCTTCTTTATCATGACTCTGTTTTATGATTACCTTTTGAATGAGTAAACTAGCCCTTCCATCATTATCATCCTCCAATGCCGCCAAAGCCTCCACTGTAGGTGACACCATTCCATAAAGTTGCTTGTATACAGAACTGTGTTTTGCAATACATCGTACATCATAAACTTGAGGTCTACATTACGAAAAGTCAAAGGACGATAAGCAAAAAAAAAGCATTTTACCTTAATTCGTCCTGATCGACATCCATAAAATCTATATCCACTAGAGTATGTCTATTCAGCATTGTTTCGGCGCGTTCAGCCAACACATTTGCCTTGACGCAAAGTATTTCTAACGAAGCATATTGATCTCGATTGGACGCAATGAATTGTAAGAGTGAGTTCAGCCAGCCCAATTGGATATTGTTTTGTAGCAATATACATGCCAGATTCAGAACGGTTCGGCCCTAGAGTTTTACATTAGTTCTTTAATAATCCTTGTTTTTTTTTTCTTAATAAAACCTTTTCGACAGTAAGTTCAGGGTTAAGTGCTAATATTTTCAGCAAGTCTGCCAAAGCCAGGGCATCACTTAGTTTGATATCTGGATTTAACTTCACCACTTCATTGACACAGTGTAGTAATTGAACCACAGTTTCGCTATCCGCTTTTGCCTCAATGCTGTGTTTTAATACACGCATGATAGACATCAATAAGTTTTCTAATGAAAAGTCATCTTCAGGATCGTATCCAGTCCTAATGTAAGCCTGAAGGAGGCTCTGCGCAGAGTAGATGATAAACGTTCTAGGTGTAGGTGTATGATAGATACTTGCTTCGAAAATATGTGGTAGATCATTCCACAGTCTACCAGTATACGCACCAAAAAGCATAGTTTTCTTATCATCTATCATCATTGTACAAGCACTTGTCATGACATTCAAGAGTTCAAGCTGGGTGTCTGTTGAGAGATCGGACAAGGCAAAAGGGTAATTCTATATGCGTTCGTGTTACACCACTGTATACATGTAGGTGAAACTGAAAAAGTACCTGATAAATGATCTTTCTTTTATATGATTTGATAATGTCATGTATAAGGAGAGTACTGTCGTCTATAATTCGTGTATACTGCGGAATATGTTGACTACAAATATAACTGTGTAGCTGCGCGATCGTTTGACTGTAATCGTTGCTTAAATTATGCAGATCTTGCCTTGTTCGAATGGCATGCTGGACAATGGGAACAAGGAGTGACGAGCAAAACACTGGAGATATGTTTACTGTGTAAGAAGTGGATAATATATCCTTAATTTCTATAGTGAAATGTGTGTGGTATTAGCACAAGTCAGATCTACTGTGTATGTGTAATGTATTCCTTCATTAAATCACACCTTTTATGCTAATTGCATATTCTAATTGCTGCTTGACATGAGCTTCAAGTACATCAGTAGATTCCTCCATGTAGAATCAATACGCGAAATTAGAAAAAAGCGTAATGGTGTGTATAGATCTATTTTCCAATTTGATAGCTCGATTTGATTCGCTAGATTTCTATGTTACTCAGTTTTTTATATTAAGATAAACACGCCTAGAAAGAGAAAAAGATGAATTGACTTTTTATTAAAGGACTACACGCGTAACTCTTTTTATTGGAAAAGAAGCACATCTCTTTTTTCTGTGCGTGTTTGTACACGTGTGTATGTGTGAGTGCTGTTGCAAGTCAATATATCCATTATTACTCCGTAAGATAATTTCTATATTTGGTGCATATTCAAGCTTTCTCTTCTTTTAAAGTCGACCAAGCCTTTTTTGTGTGTATATACGCAGAACAGTAACAGCAGATGAAGATTGTACCATTACTTCTACCGGTCGCTGTTCTTGCCACGAGCTGGGCTTTACAAAAGGGGCATGCACCATTGGCCGCGTCAGTGGTCATGTCTACAGCTGCATGTCTAATAACTTATACAACATTACCAAAACTAAAAGAGACTTTTATAAAAGCACATCTCTTTGGCCGAGATATCCTAAAGACAGAAAAGCCAATTATGTAAGTTTTATTCATACATGTGCATAGTATTGGTAAGTTTATAGTTCTTTTCATAGTCCTGAAACGATGGGTCTGCCAACTGCTATTATCTATCTTATCACGCTGTACTTGTTTATGCCCTTTCCATTCATCAATTCATTTTATACTCTATCACTTGACAAATTTCCTCACCACAAGGTACGATTTACTCTTTTTACAAAGGACTAATCACAAACAAACAACGACATACACAGTTGGGAGAAGTTCTATCAGCAATTTTAGCTATTCAATCTATGGTCTTGCTAGGGTTTGCAGATGATGTCTTGGACGTCAGATGGAGATACAAGGTCTGGTTTCCTGCTCTTGCTGGAGTGCCTCTTTTGATGTTTTACTATACAAACGGGGGAGGAACTTCGATCGTGATGCCTATGCAGCTGAGACCTTATTTTGGGAAAATTGTAGATTTGGGTAAGATTTGCTTGGAAAGAAAAAGATCATGCTAATAATAACAACAACTTGAAAAGGTGCACTCTATTACGCATATATGTGTATGCTGATCATATTCTGTACTCACAGCATCAACATATTGGCTGGTATCAATGGCGTTGAGGCTGGGCAAACATTCATTATTGCATTATCCGTTGCTGTAAACGATTTGTTATATGTGGTTAATAGCCATTCAACACCAAGCTCAGAAGTTCATCTGTTCAGTCTGTATTTTATTCTGCCCTTCGTAGGCGTGACTGCAGCCTTATTGTGGTATAACTGGTTTCCAGCCCAAGTGTTTGTTGGAGACACCTTTTGTTATTTTGCAGGAATGACATTTGCAGTCGTTGGTATCATGGGACACTTTTCCAAGACGCTTTTGCTCTTCTTTATTCCACAGATATTTAATTTTATTTACTCTTGTCCTCAGCTATTCCGATTTATAGAATGTCCTCGTCATAGAATGCCACGATTGGATACAGACACGGGCTTACTGAAATGCTCTACTGTTAGACCCAATGATAAAAAGCCATTAAGCAAGTTAGGAAACCTTATATTAAAGCTGCTTAATGCAATTGGTCTATTAAAAGTGTTTGAATATGATGACAATGGACGTATCATAGAATGCAATAACCTGACAATCATCAACTTAGTACTTGCACGGTTAGGCCCCATGTCAGAGAGGAAGACAACACTATGGATCATGATAATTCAATTGTTTGGCAGCGCACTGGCCTTCTTCATTCGCTATAAGCTTGTACATTTTGTTTATGAAATAAACAACTGAGTTTCCTTTTTTCTTTTTTCTTTTTTACAGTTCATAATGGAAAGTGATTCGTCAACGCAAGTATTATCGATCAACTAGTGCAATGCCGTCATTAACACGTTCAATAGAAAGACTGAGCCTACAGAACATGCACCACTTACTCAACCAACGAATCCTATAAAACAAGAAGTAAATCTCTCTCATTTTACCCAAAACAGGGATTGATCTTTAATAGGAATTCAATAACTCTTTCATTCAATATACACCAGAGAATATTGTTGAACAATTAGAGCAACCAGCTACTCCTGTATCAAAAGTAAAGCAACCAGTAGTAGAAGGCACAGTGCCACCAAGAGCTTATTTAGATAAAACGGTCGTTCCTACATTATTGGAAGGCATGAAGCTACTAGCAACAGAACGGTATGTTGCTATTTACTCTTTCTTTGAGTTAAGCTAACATTTATCCAATAGACCATCTGATCCGTTGGCTTTCCTTGGTCATTTCTTACTGAGTAGATCAAACGAAAAGCACCAGTAAACGGATTCCACTCTTCCTTTTTCAATATCCGCACGCCACCGCTTAAAAGAGGCAAAAGGGATAAAAATAAACATTTTTTCATATTTCTTTTCTTTCCTTTGTGTGTACATTATTGCTCCTTTCCTTAAACTTAAACAATGGGGCTTTTTGAAAAGATTAAATCCAGTGTTGAGATGTGGAAGATAGAAAAATATACCAAGCGTCGACCGGTGAATGTTCCTGAATTTGAGCAGAAAGGTACGAATTGAGTTAATAAACACATTTTTACTTATCATTATTATCAGACCGAGAGTTTTATCGTCAGCATTATAAGGATGGCGTCTATCTTCATCATCAATCAGGAACAGCGTCAGGAGACTCATTTAAAAGAAAGACCTCATTACTACGTACAAGGAGTGAAAGAATCGTGCGTTCCTCCGAAAATTACAATAGTTCCTAATAGACATAGGTAGCTGTTGACACTAATAACAACAGACTTAATAAATTTACCCTGCAGGACATACTGGAGTAACTTTGTGTCACGTTTAATTAGTGCGCTCTTTCCTTTTATGTAATCTGTATTGATTTATCGAGTTCTGACCATAACTTGGACACTTTTGTTGAATGACCTTTGACTTTGAATAACAAGGTATTTTCTTAAGATTTTTTCTTTGCAGAACCCAAAAGATGTATAGATAGATGTGCCATCCATTACATCTGAAAAAAACAAAAACAAAAACAAGAAGCGTTCGGTGTGAATAAAGCAACACGAGTATTGAGCTGATCTTGTACTCAGCTCCCTTCCTTCTGAAATAAAGCTGCATTCTAGCTAAATAAAAGAAGAAAAAGAAACCATCTACTACAATCAAAGGTTCTTTTCTAAACATTTCTCTAGCCATAAATCAATTGTCTTGTAGATAATTATAAATTAGAGATTGCTCTTCTTCTTCTTTGGATTATTGGCTTTATAATGTTGCTCAAGAGTTCTGGCCGTTGAAAGCTACACCTGTACTGTATCTGAATTTTTCCATGCTCTTCATGAAATGATATGATAGCTGCTGTTGATTGCTCAATCACATACTATTTCAACCATACTGTTAGTGCTTCTGTTTATGCGGTATCATATGATACTATGTATTACTTTCACTGCATAAGAGAGTTGTAATTGCTGAGGGATAAAGACCCTTCTTTCCCTCAAATTCTGGCTTGACGTGAAACATTGATTCTCTATAGAGGTCAATCTTCCTGTAGCCAATACTCCGGAGATGAAGGTGGGTATCTATGTTTGAAAGAAAGAAATCAATGGTGGTATCTTTATGAAATAACAGCCTTACTTTCAACATGGGAAAAATGGCTTCACCTTTTCCAACAGCTCGACAGAAGCAAAGAAAGATCGGCTGCTACGTACTTTAACACTGCCAGTGCACCAACCATGTCCTTATTATGATCGAAGTATGCTTTTGTTTCGATCTTTGTTGACAAAGAAACTAAATGTTTTAAGCAACAAGGGCTCTGTTTTCCTCAGACTAAAGAGCTTGATCAGTTAATCAGGCTTATATTGGCTTGTATCATTAAAATATAGCTTGTGAGCTTTGAACCGTCTGCTTATGATTTTCAGTATAGACTGCTCTTGAAGAAAGTCAGTTTGGTAATCGCTTAGTTTTATATTTCTGGCAATAATGTCAAGGTATGGTCATATAAGGGGCTGAATAAAAGCATCTTCAGTTGAAGTATGATCAATGTATGAAGTATAGGACCTATGGCTAGTTAAACATAATCTTACAGTAGAGCATACATTCTACTTTTCTCTACCGCATCTGATAAGAATAACTTATGATAATAATTATAATAGCTACTAGCATAATAATAATAATACAAGCATGAATAATCACATTGACCACATTTATCATACTGGCAACATTAATATTCCCTGTAAAACTCTCACACAAACTTAATTTAATAATATTTAGCTCTTCCTTTTATAAAGAATCTAATTCGCAAGTCATCGACTTAATAGTCTTTTTACAGTAACAACTAAAGCTGAACACAACACTCAGGCTATCGTGTCCTCTATCTTGTTCATTTTTCCATTTTTTTAAACTCTCAGGCTATCTTGGTATCTTTAACAACAATGACTACTATCAGCAGAGAGCGTACAATATGTATGTTCTATCATAAAGATTATAGCAAGACTAAAGCCATTGAACTACTCAATGCTATTGCAAAACTAGATCTTGAAATTTGCTATAAAGGTGGTCCCTCTAAACCAATTTTGTACTCAAGCGGAAGTCTAGTTCATAATCTCGGATGTCATCAGTATCCTGCTTTACTAAAAAAAAAAAAAAGAGAGAGAGAGATAGCAAATAGAAGCAAGCTTCCAATTAAATAACGGCTTCGGTTTCGTTATTCGCTTTTGTAACAAAGCCATGTTAAGGCTTTAACCTTGATTTCTTTTTGAAATAAAATAATATTGCTTAATTTCATTTATTTATGAAGATCATTTAGATCTCTGCAGAGACTTTTTTCTACAATTAAAAACTTTTATCTTATCAGTGTCATTTAAAAATTTCTGTAAATCATAGGCATGGGTGTCGCCACAGCTGGCTAATTTATCTATTAGTATAGGCCGTGAGGAGCCACTTCAACTCTTTTTTAAAAAAGACTTACTTTAAGAACGCTTTCAGATTTTCACAGTTTGTTATAAGTCCTGCAAAATCAATGGTAACAATGCAAAGTCTCTCCATTGAAGAAATATAAACTAGCATGTCTAATGAACAAACTGAAGTTTATATATGATCATGATAACATAACGCTTCCTTTTCTCACCCTACATATCACAATCTGCATGTATCTGTAACAATATATATTCTTGCTTGTTTAAGTCCCGTTCCAATAACGATTCATTCGCATTGCAGTGAACAGAGGCGAAAACCTTGCAAACCAAGGACATATCCTTCAAGTTTTTGCACATTTGATTTAACAAATGAACGCGTAAGGCATCATCTTTTTCGCATGTAGACTTTCTTGCGTAACCTATCACATGATAACTTTCGTCTTTTAAGCTCTGAATGTATCTTTGATAACGAGGTATATGTTTCACAGTGTCTTCTATTACATTGTCGAAACGCTAGGTTAGTTGTGAGCCAATAAAATTATGAACTATTACTGTATGTCTTACCGATATACTCATCCTTTAAAGCATAGAGTAAGCATACTGAAACTTTCTGTTTGAAGAATTGGTTGATGTTTGATTTGAAATGGACAATGAGTAATCAATAGCCTCCAAGCATATCTTTTTATTATGATAAATAAGAAGTAAAGAAAAAAATGTAAATTATTAATACAGGGTAGCAATATACACCACATTGTAGCATAGATTAATAGTGTGGTGTCACTCTGTTTACTGGCTCTTTTATATACAATATAATTTGTACAGTACCTGTCCAAATTATGATAAGCTCTTTGAATATAAGTCGATATCAGTGCTAAATACAACAATAATAAAGGTTTGATGTGTAAAGTTGATCAGACTGAATTGTACAACGTAAATAGAATAATAAAGAAGGTAAAAAGGTTCCTGAATCCACTTGATTGGATTATTCAAAAGTAAATAAAAAATAAAAAGAAAAGGTTGTGATTCGAATCATAAGTGATTTATTGAATGATGTGAGCTTTTAGCAAAAGCATTGCGCTTTTATACTTGTTAAAAAGTAATTAGAGTTTTGATATTTAAAGTTTCAATAGATAAGGTTCGTATTTGAGCATCTTAACCTTATACATGCTGCTTTATATCGCAAATTGTGTTACAATAGGGAGAAAATAATAATGAGTAAATCAAATAACACAGTTGGATCACATTGTAAAAAGGATTATGTTTCGTTAAAGGCTTGAGTGTAAATTGAGTTATATAAGAGTTTCTGTCGCGTGATCACCAGATCTTAATAGATCAAAAGAAATAATTTGCGTTATATAAGAGTAAAAGTAAAAATAAAAGTGAATCCTGCTGATACAAGGCTTCAAGTTAAGCGTATCGACAGATAAGAATGATAAAAGTAAAGTAAGAGTATAAAAGAGTAATAAAAGGTACTTTAGAATACCAAATGTATTAGAAAGTAAAGAATTCAAATAAAAGAATATAAAGTGAGTTATACTGAGAACTGACTGACTGATTTATTTAAAGAAATTCAACGTATTTATATATTGTAATTTTTCTTAGGAGTTGTAGAGATTGTAGTTAATATGAAGAGTTTTCTTAAGATTTATAAGTTTAGGTGCTTGAAGTGACCGCCAGATCTTTTAAAGTTGATCAAACTGTAAAGTGTAAAGCAAGGTAAAAGATAAAAAGAAGAGATCAGAAACTTTTATAACAAAAGTTTGATTCTGTTTATAAAGAATATAAAAAATGAAATTGGTTGGTTGATTATCTTGGTAATAATTCAATGATTTTTTTATTTTCAATAAAACGATTTCATCCTTTTATATTATTCATAATGCTTCTTGGATAAGCTCCATACACTTTACCGAAAAAGGTCTTGATCCGAGAATTTTCATATTTCCGAAAAGTTTCGGAAATCGACATGAGTCGGAAGGCGACTTATATCAGATTCCTCTGTATCACTTGATATTGTAATTTCCTGTTAAGCTGGTTCGCTACACCAGTACTCGAGAAAATAGAAGCGACAGATAACTTTGCATTTTTAAAGCTTTCTTCAGAAGGAAGGCTGCAGAAATATGTTCCCCACAACAATTAAGTGTAAGACATTTGTATTATGCAATTCATCATTTAATATATCTGCTTTAGGTTCAACACTGAAATCGATTGCACGACCTGCGTGTTATTTCAGCGCCTGCAAAGTTTTGTATGTGTTTGTCGGTCTTTCAAATTTCGCCACGTGACATAATTTTTATTTATATATATTTTTTTGAAAACATTGCTCTTTTTACTCTATTTTCACTCAGGGAGAAGTATTATTTTACTATTTAGCTGTTGGAAGTGTCTTCTTTGCTTGGAAAGGCTGTCCTTTTTCATTTTTTTAATTTCAAAACTTCCACTACGAAAGTATAAAATTGCATTTTGAATCTCAGCTTCACTTTTGACATATACAGTCGTTCTTACATTTTCATTAATCTCTGATCCTTCATTTCAAGCATCGTTGTACACAACAAATACTTTTCTAGCACCCAATGAGCCGCTTTTGCCGTCTTTGATTATGCTTCTTGTTATACACTCTTTCCGGAAAGTAAATTCGCCTGTGATCTAAAATAAATCCACCCAATGGTGAGAACAAAATCGCTTGTCCTGCTCTCTTTGCCCTCGGGCATGTATCTGAAACGTTTCCCAACTGCCGCTTCTTGTGCTCTGGGTTCTCTCTGTCCTCCGTTCCTTTTTTTGTTTAAACTATCCTGGATAGGTATCGCTACTCTCCCCAGAATGCACTTCGGTGGTAAATAAGACTAATATTAGGATATGTGCTCTAATACTAACATACTTTTTCTCTCTTTTTCTACATATACTCTTATCTCTCTCTTTTGACATGATGTCGTTTTATTCAAACATATTTTTCTTTGTCGTCTTTTTACGCAAATAATTTTTTTATTTTACGACAACATTTTATAAAATTAATGTCAATAATTAATAAAAATACAGTATTTGGAACGAAGTATTTCATAGCTTGAAGTATTGATCAGAACAGTTAAAAGTTATAAGGGAAGTATAAGTCAATGAGTCTCTATATAACCTCTTTTATTAAGATCAAGACGAGAGAGAGAGCCCAATATTACAAACAGCGTCATTTTATATGAAAACAGAATTATTAAGGAACCGATTTAATTATGGCCAATTATAGTTGGTCATGTCGCGTTATATATGTTAATAACGTGTATTGTTGTCAGTATCTTTGTGTTATTCATTCTTAGAGTATAGATTTAGAGTAATCTCATACGACAAGATTAAGTATTTATAGGGTAAATACGACATAGCTGAAGCCACATAAATTCGGTTGAAGGTTATGACTGTGGTTTTCAGACTTGCTGACATGACTTAAAGATTTCCGCTCCAAGCAAGCATATTCAACAAATACAACATCATGCTTACAATAAACATTGATTGGGTTTCAACCATTTATCGACATCCAATATTCTTTGAAAGAATCTATTTCACTATTCAAATCTACCAAGAGCTGAAAGAAAATAAACAATGTTACTTGTGCAGCTATTTTACCTGGACAAAAAGAGCCAAAAATCAACGAAGTGATCAGCTATCTTGCACTATTCGTGAATAAATTGCAGATGCTGTTTCAGGTCGTACTTATAGATGTTGCTGATGGAGCAGCTCAGAGGAAGAAGTTACGAACATCCGTAACAAGAAAAGGAACAATAGTAACATACTGTTTTAAAATTGACACAATGATTCTTTTGGAAAACAGCAACATATCAGGATATTGCCTGTACTAAGGTGGATGTCAATAGCAACCATAATAAATTGAGTTATGATTTGAAGGTACAAATATACACAATTGCTCAATTTCACATTTAAAAAAGACTAGACGGCTAATAAAGAGGAGGAGATGTGGTATATTTATCTTACAGTTATCTACATTCTATTGTTCTAATATGCGTCCATATATATTGCTTCTAAATTATCTCCGCATTTGATTACTTCTTCTGTCTCTCTATTTCCTTTCAATGTTTGTTCAAAATGGTTTTTGTAATCTTTATACATTTGAGCCTTAATGAAGTTCAAATCGACCTTGGTTTTTCGTTTCTTGGTCTTATCTATTAAGCTCTTGATAGTCTTTTCATCAACCTTCATTTGTTCTGATGACTCTGAATTACCCAAGAGGCATTCCAAGTTGTTCGCAGACCCTATGTCTGCTTCGAGTTCGCGAATGGTGTCTAATAAACTGCAACTGACACCTTCTGATATTTTCTCTTCATTTGAAGGTGTCAAGCAGGGCATATTGGGTTCTTTTCGTAAAACATGGTCTATATCCACAGCAGAAAAGAAAGCAACACTCTATATAGGAAATTTAAGTAAAAGAAAGTATATCATGCTACAGTGGACATACTTGAGGCAGGTTATGAATACCCAACTTGTAACTAAAGAAGGCTCTAGTCCAGATATTAGCTACTTGCAAAGCAAATGCAGTTCGCTGCTTATCCTCTACACTTGATAAATACCGCACTTCGTCATGAACCGAAAGCATAAATCTTGCATTAATATTATACCGCCTAATCAAATGATTCATCGAGACAATCAAGAGGTGTAAATAATCCACTCCTGAACTCTGAACGACCCAGTTGACTCTAGACGTCAAAAATTGAGCCTTTGCGTATTGAGGTTTTAAAGCGTCAGTGATGGCGCAGTGCAGAACGGGCGTACGTGGTTCTCGGGACAAGGCGATATCTTCAAGTGCATTAAACATGTAACTTTCCGAACCACCGTGCCAGAATGTGCGCTTGAATATGTTTTTCGAAGAGTGCTCCTTTTCACCTTTGGTTTCTGAATACAGCTCCAGCGCACGCTGTTCTGCCGTCTTTTGATCGATACCCTGACTGTATTGCGACAGTAAGCTCGTCGCATACTTTACGCCAGCTCCATAAATTCTGGCATAGTTGAATATCTTTGCTTTATCTCGACTGATGCCTAAAATATTGGCTGTCTTTGAGTGGAGATCCGTGCCTTCTGACTTTGAGCCTTGAAGGGTCATCCAGCCTAAGGCAGTTGCGCCATGAAAGCCAAACTGTGCGTCACCAATAACGCTGGATATCCAGAGTTCTTCGGAATCAACGTCTGCACCAACAATCTTGTATCCTTCTGGCGCTTGCACCATGGACTTTAATTCTGAGCCAATACGATTCTTTTTGGCATTGCTTGCAGTCAGCCATGTCTTTTCAACAGCGCGTCGAGTGATGGTGCCCATGGTAACCATCTGTGGTAAGATCATACCGTACTTTCCTTCTGATTTTCGAGGCAAATGCATATGAACCGATGAATTCGAATCCCAAACGACAAACTGGCCAAGAATTCTTTCTCTTGAACTGATCCAATAAGCCGATGTCGCGTTTAACTCAAGGGCTTCTCTAGCTGCTTCGTATTCTGAAGTAAGGATTTTGTCTTCAAATGAGCTGATGTAGCTCTTGGCTAAAGGATTTCCGCAATTCGCATCTTCACCATCCTTATGAGGCACTTTGAAATAGTGATATGTATCGTCCCTTGCTGCTGCTTTACTGCTTTGTTCCACTGCCACCTCTGAGTTAGGTATCTTGTAGCACCATCCGTTACTTGGTATATAGTGTAAAGGGTATCCGTTCCACTTTAACCGTAGCAAGATTGGAGCAATACGTGACCGTGTGGATATTTTCAGGGTAGCTGTCTTGGTATCGTATGCATCTTTATACCATTTTGGTGATCCTTTCAATTTCCTCTGTCTAGGATTGACAGACCAATCCAACTGACTTAGCCAAGGATCATTCTGCCAAACCACCGGATCGTCTACGAGTACTCTTGCCTTTTCCGCCAAATCGCGTATTTTTACATCAAGCATATCACTTAGTTCCTTATGCTTCCCTGAAGACTTTTGCAAATAGTCTTCCCACCGCTCTGTTACAGTCAAAAAGGAGCTACCCATATGAAGCATACCAGCAAAGGAAACAGGATGTGGACAGTTCTTGCGAAAGATAGGAAACACCGCTTTATAGACAGCATGAGTCAGAGCAACATCCTTTGCACAATAATCCATGAGTTCATTAAACTGAGTGTGTACATCCGATAGACTGCCGGTTTCAAAGATAGATCGCTGAGATTTATCGATATTTATTTTACAATGAAATTTTGCAACATCTTTCAGGCTGTTCAATGAACTCACGTCAAAAAATGTCTGCTCGTTTGATGCCGGCTCTTGATCTCTGCGTCTCAATTCAGCGTTCCATGCAGGACGTTGTTGAGAGCATAAGCCAGATACTGCAATATGCAGACTCATCGTGTCAACATATCTGATATTTGAATCCACCCGACTATACTCTTCTGCAATTCTCGCTCGATCGTATCCTACGTTATGTCCAACAATGACCCTCTTGTTGTCTCTTCTTCCAAAGGGTATCAATTGTTCTTTGCTTTTTGTCTGGTCAAGTAAATAAGGTGAGGTCCATGAATACCATGCTTCCTCTGAGGCCACAACAGCAATTGTTGGATAATTGCCTTCAGACATCAACACTTCAACGTCAAAGACCATGGTATCTTCAAGCGGGTAATCTACAGCTGTTATCGTTCCATCTTTTCCATACCGTGTCCATCCGGCTGCTTTCTTCCACTGAGTGGGTGTCGGTGGTATGTCGATCGAGACAAGTTTTTCACATTGTGATAAATAAGGTTCTGCCTGTTCAAGTCCAATTCGTATAAAGTGTTCTTCCAAATTTTTTCCCATGAGCTTTGGTAGTTTGACATCAATAGGATCCTCTTTCTGTGGTGTCTTGCCCCAGATACCTTGCAGTTTAAGATGTTCCTCAGCGTATTTCTTTTTTAAAGAGTATTCCTGGTTATTAATCTTTGACTCTTGAGACTCGTAAGGTTCGAATAGTTGAGCGTGTAAGCTTGGAGAAAGTAACTGAACGTGCGCAGGGTTTATTTTAACTTTTTAATAAATAGCTTGTCAATAAAGATATAAATAAATAAAGGGAAAAACTTACCATTATTTGTAGACAAGAACCTTGTACCATTACATGTTCTATAACGTGTACATTTTACTGTTTGTTGTAAAGTAGATCTACTGATCATTTAACTGTCAGAAAAAAAAATAAAAGATTTTTTAATTTCTCAGCATTTTCATTGTTTGCATTGTCGGAAACGTATTTAGGTCAGGCAATTTTTGTGTAGCCATTACAGCTTCTTTATGTGTACGATCCTTCTGTAAGATCCTGTACCGCTATTCTCTTTACTTTTTTCTATACTATACTAAAGACCCATAGTAAAAAGGGGGGTTAGACTCAGTAACTCTGATATAACCACACTATATATGCATTTTTATGCAGATATGTACACACACACACATACACTTTATTATATTAATTATACATTAATAGTACCATTCATCAATTCTTCCACACTTAGTTTCTCTCTTATTAATGATTTGCTACTGTTTTTTTCTGGTATATACTCTGAATATTGTTTGTGAGTCAACAAAGTCTTTAACAGATTTCTTGATAGCCCTGTATTCCTTTGTGTGTACTTTTTGGATGATGGTGCCATATTTCCATATTCTGTTGGTACTATTGTCTGTTGTGGTAGATCGATACGATTGAAGAATTGATAGGTTGTCCTTGCTGCAACGATGAGTATCCAGTGAATCTACACTGTGTAAGTCAGAGTACGTATAAAGAAATAAAACTTACATAAACGATCGACATGACTACAAAGCATAAAAAGGCCCATTTAACTTCATTCTCATATAGTCTCTCACAATTGTAGAGATCAGATCCATTTTCCAATGTGATTGGTGGTACTTTTGTTGAATTGCTATTCATTTGATCATAGACTTCAGTCACATAACTTGCTGAAGAAGTAATGCACCAGTGAAAGAAGCCATCCTTATCAATGACGAATAAGATGAAATTAATCAAGGTGACAATAAGCACTGCAATTGCATTAGCTGTGATAGTAAAGACAGTCTTTCTGGACTGATACATTCCCATGATTCTGACATCAATCCTAGGCTGCAGATATACGATGAGACATATGTGTGTGTAACGAATTGATGAAAACAAGTTACCCTGAATAGAAGTAGAACAATACCACATAAAGTGACAATACCAAATAGTAAATTGACCGCACCAAAGACAACAAGAGGCACTGTTTGAACATACGAATAAAATGCTAACTAATGATGAATGGGGTAATCATAATAATAGTAATCATAATAATACATACGACTCTTTTGAAGAAATGCCAGTACAGCAAAATAAAAGCTCAAGGCCTAATATATAGTCATAAGACACATACAACTTATATGCATATAATTAAACTATTACAGCCCAAAAGAAGCAGACAATGATATCGTTTGCAGAACTATCAATGCATCCACAACAGTATGCTCTAAACCTTCGATCGTTATATCTTTGAATGTTGGCCTGGCGAGCGACATCAGGAACCATCATCATTTTGTCAGACAAGAAACAAGAAAAAAAAAAAAAAAAGAGTGTGTGTATACATGAGTCTTTATCTGATGTGCAGCATGTTATTGAAGATGTCTATAAATGGAAACACAAACAAATCAAGTAAAAGTGTTTTGTACATGTTGGCGAATCGTTCCTAATGGATTCTCCTTGAAGGCTCCAGTTTGCATCACTTTTTGCATGCGAAGTATTTCTTGAAGTCTATAACAAAGTGAGTATTCCCATCTATATCACTGATTCTCCCTACTTACTCTGCTTGTTTCTTTGCCTTTTTTGATTTGATCTTATTGGTTGGTATTGCTGGTTCTTTCTTTTCTTCTTCCATATTTACATCCTTTTTGTTAGTTTTTGGCTTAAATTTGATGGTATCCAAGACTTCTTCAATATTGCTCAGGTCTATACCCAAGTTATTTTGTCTCTTGATTTCCTTTTTCTGTTGCTTTTTTTTTAATGCATAAGAACGATCAAGTTCTAATAGGAATTAGTTGAGCTAATCACTAAACTAAAGAAAGAAGAGAGCTTACTCTCAAGCCAAGCTTCATGTCTTTGCTTCTTTTTGACATCCTTTGTCACCAAATCTACTGGTTTAGCTGGTATTACACTAATATCACCTTCTTGGTAGACTATTTTCTCTTCAACTTCCTTTTCTTTTACTGCAAACTTTCTTTGATTCAAAGGTGTTTCAACATTCCTCGATCTAAGCTTTGATCTTGTTGCTTTACCCATTGCTTAAAAAAAAAAAAAAAAATAAAGAGATCTTTGTGACTTAAAAATTGAATTTTGTAGCAAGCAAAAATAAGCATGGCTTCCTTTTGTTTTTGAAGATATAGCTTATCTCCCTCTTTCTTTCTCTCTCTCTCTCTCTTTCTTTCTATTGCATTGTGTTAACATTATGATTGGTTAATACCTTCATATGTTACAACATATTACTTGCACTTTTCTTTAATATTTCAACAGTAACAAACTCACGAGAACAAATAAACTTGTATGTGTATGTGAGTATTTATGTGCTGATAATCTCTGTAATAGAGTGCTTTTTCTTTCTCAATAGAATATTCGCTCTATTGTAACTGCAATCCATCGTCATCAGTAGAAAATTACATAAATCATGCAAATGTGATAGGCGGAGTTTAGGATACTGTAGAAAACTGGGTCTTTCTCTTTTTTCCTCTATTTCTTCTTCATTACATTAAACATGACATTAATTTACGGCTATGAAATGGGTAAGTTACTACCACTCTGTACTATTTGTGAACTGGCTTTACTCAAACTATGACAGACTCTATTCCGGGACAAGTTGGTCACGTCATTTCGCCACCCCTTTTATCAACAAAGATCACTCTCTCAAGTGCCGGAAATACTACCCGATGGATATTTTTTGGAAGACGCCAGGAAATTGTTGATTGGATTAGAGAACATCCAGATATCATATTAGAGAATACACTTTTTGTTGGTGAAAACAGTGGACATACACATACAGAAATAGTCATTGATCTTCAGCAAGTGAATGATAGCGAACAGAGTTACTATGACTACATAAAGTCATTCTTTGTAAGCATTTATGATGTAGAGCGAGTGAAAGTAGAGATTAGACCTAGAGTAGAGTCTAAGGATAATATGATCACATGCTTAAACAGAGTTATCGTCGCTAATGGAACAAGACTGGGTGATATTGTCGATGACCTTCAAACCGAATGGTTTAAGCCTGCAGAGAGTTATGTTCAACAAGCGGTTCATCTTTTAAATGATGAACCTACACCAAGTCATGTTCTCAGTGCTAAACCTCCATCGTCAATTCAAGTTACAAATGAAGGCCATTAATGATAAAATGAACCAGATAAGTCTATATTTTACTGTATAAAATTAAAATAAACATTCGCAATCATTTAATCAAAAGTGATCCTTTTGTAAGCGCTTGGGACAACTGATTTATTAATGATAGTATTACATTTATCATTGGATTTCCTTTTCTAAACAGTAAACTACTTTAGTCCATTTTCAAAAACAAAGATTTTACTTGGATGATTAGCTAAAAACTCTAAATATTTCAATTCTCTCTGGGCAGAGTTTCCCATAGTAAAGCAAAGAGATTGTTCTCTTTCATCTGTCAATTTACATGGTCGATAAAGGAAGTGGATAATACTAGGGACACTGCAAAAAGGTACTGTAAAATCCAAAAAAGGTAATACTCCCAAACTGCAGAACAAAAGTTTGTCAAGGCTGTTTGTAGTTTAATTCAAAAACTACTCAGGGCCGCTATACAAAAAAATTTGAGGGAGCACGGCGTATACCCTGGACCTGCCTTTGATGCCTGCGTGTAGACTTGTTCAAAATAAAGCTATTATTTTTTCATGCTTCGGAACGCGTCTATCATTTGCTATTACCATTTTTGATGGCGGTGTTCTTTTGACTTTGCATAACTTGCTTCATTTCTTTATACAGGATTATTACTTCATATAGCAGCTAATAAAAAATAGCATTTATTTAGTCTTTACTAGCAAAAAGTCAAACGAAAAAAAAAAGGGTTTAGGCAGAGTAACACAAATAGTATGTGTGACCAAGACTAGGAAATGAACCCAAGGACGCGTGGTATAAATAAAGTATGCATGAAATTTATTGTCTTTTAGTCTTTTTATTATATAAAAGTAGAGGTAAACAACATCATTAAAGTATAAATACAGGTGATAATTTGAATGAATATAAAAAAGATAGAGCAAAGAGCCATGAAACACTTTAGAAATAAACAAAAGTGTGAGTGTAAATCTTATTTTCTTGAAAGGAGTAAAACCTTATTTATTGAAAACAATAACTTCACAAAACTTAGAAAAAGGTATAAAAAGAGAGAAATTTGCCTTTATCCCCCCCTTTTCTCTCTCTTTCTTTTCTCTTTTACTCTTTTTGGTGGCTCTCTTTGGTCAAGGTAAGTTTTTTTGTTTTTATAAAACTTACTCAGCAAGGCGAAGATTGTGTGTTCAAAGATCTTTGTGCAATCTCTTTCTATAATGCTCAATACGTATCCTGGACTGACAACGGTCGTTCGTTTCATCACTCAACTGGAAGGCTTTCAGGCAGCCAAAAGGAGAGTTATGGGACATTCGATTGGAATCTTTACAGGGAGCTAGTAGTTAGTTGGGAGCTGGTTATCTGAGATCACAGCTGTGGTAGATTGTTAATGATACTTCCTGATGTCTGGCTGGCGCAAAGGAGTACATAAGCTAGTTGAACAATTGACAATGTTCAGCCAATGCATACCCCAACGGTACGTCTGCTACTGCGAGTCTTTGCAGGCTGCTCTGGTATTTGGTGGCCTGGTGGCTTTTATAGGTGCCTGGCCCCTTGTTCTGATGGTCAATGGCCGACCTAAAGAACGTCGACACAGCAGTAATCAGAGCCTTTAGAAGTCTTTTGGGCATTGTTGCCGAATTTTCTTTTCTAAACTATATGATTGCTGATATAAAACCCATAGAGTGATTGGGCATAAACAAAGTAATTGTTTAAAGTACATTCTATAAGCTACGCCACTCTGAGCTGTAGCAGTCAAGTATAAATTGAATTGTATAATGCATTTTTCACTTGAACAACCTTCAGCTTGTTTTCAAAAGAGCATTTTGCAGTTTGGGGAGTATTGCCTTTTTTGGATTTTGCAGTATCCTCTTGCAGTACCTCAAATAATAGAAACTGCGGTGTCTGGAATAGAAACTTGGTATTGAATACTAGAAATGTCAAACTAAGCTTGCAAGGATCAGGTACGCGTTCACAAAAAACTTATAGCTAATACTTGCAAGTGAGAGTTGCCAAAAGAGAATAATAACTCACCAAGACTATAAAATTGTACTCAATGTAGTCTAATAACTCAATACTATATTTTGTAGGCTTATTGATAAAGGGCGTAATTATGTAAGCTTCGGTTTTTTGTTTTCCATTTTTTTTATCATGCGCTTTTTTAAATGTTACACACCAATGCTTAGGGTAAGGAAGATCCTAAAGAGAGGGTGTGTGTGTGTGTGTGTGTGAATTGTTGCGAGGGCTCAAAACATTCTGTATTATTTAAGCAAGATTCTGTTTTGTAGACGGTTTCTCCAAAACATTTCCCGACAAGAAAAAGTGTAAATCAGCATATATCTTTTAAAAAAGTATGTTGTAATTATTTGATATAGTATTCTTTCTTAACAATAGGACACACATATAAGAGAAAGAGAGAAAGAGAGAGAGATAGATTTCCTTTTTATAATAATCTCTACGTAACATACTTTATTTCACTTTTGGTAATGGGTTACTCTGATCTTACTGATGGGAAAAAATGGAAATACATATAAATACACCCGCACGCTCCTTCATTTTTTTTTTTAAATGGCCACATCTTTTTTCTTATATTAACATATGCCACAAAATAAAGAACTAAAGACGTTTGAAGAAGCTGAAGTACGCAAACACAACTCGGCTGAAGATCTCTGGATTATTATCGACGATGCAGTGTATGATCTTAGTAGGTTTGTTGATTTACATCCAGGTGGTGCTTTTCCCTTGATTGAATACGCTGGGAAGGATGCAACAGATGCATTCTACGGTTTGCATAGACAAGACGTGTTGCTAAAGTATGAAAGATATAAAATCGGAACCATTATTGGACGCAAACCTCAAATCCAACTGAGTGAACCAGGAGCAATATCAAAAGTACCTTATGCCGAACCAAACCCCTGGCAAGGATTCAAGTCAGCCTATTACACGTACATATCTTTAAGCAAAAGAGAAAGAATAACAACAGCTATTAATCAATTTTAATAGAGAGTCACACTTCAAATTTAGAGACGCTGTCCGAAAGATCCTTGATCCATTGATTGAAGAGGCAAGACAGTATGAGGACTCCGGAGAAAAGCCTTCGGATGAACTTGTTCAAAAACTTGGTGCTCATGGTATTCTTGCCGCCAACGTTGGACCCGGCCCATGGCTCAATGCATTCAAACTTCCAGGAGGTATTGCTTCCTCAGAGTACGACTACTTTCATGAACTCTTGCTTCATGGAGAATTTGCTCGCTTTTCAGCTCCAGGATTTACCTCCGGTGTGCTGGGGGGCATGACCATTTCTATTCCTACCGTTCTCAATTTTGGCAAACCTGCTTTAAAGGCCAAGGTCGTGCCAGAAGTATTCAGTGGAAGAAAACGAATGGCTCTTGCCATTACAGAACCCTACACTGGCTCTGATGTGGCAAGTATCAAGACGACAGCTGTAAAGACACCTGATGGAAAGTATTATATTGTCAATGGTGTCAAAAAGTGGATTACAAGTGGTCATTTCGCAGATTACTTTTCAACCGCTGTACGTACCGATAAAGGAATCTCCATGCTTCTCATTGAGCGCTCTGAAGGAGTTGATACAAAGTTGATCAAAACCTCTTATTCCACTTCTGCCGGTACCGCCTATGTTACTTTTGATAATGCAAGTACACACAGCAACTGCAATTTTTTTTCTTCTAATCTTAAAAAATATAGGTCAAAGTTCCTGTAGAAAATCTACTTGGCGAAGAAAATAAGGGATTCTACGTCGTCCTCTCGAATTTCAATCATGAACGCTGGAGTATGATCACTGGAGCTGTCATGGCTGCTCGTGTTGCAGTTGAAGAGTGTTTCAAGTGGGCACATCAAAGAAAAGTATTTGGAAAGCGTTTAATCGATCAGCCAGTTATTCGCTTCAAATTAGCTCGTATGGTATGTATATAAAGTAAGCCATTCAACTTGTCAGTTAATAACAAGTTCTTTAGGTCTCGGCAGTAGAAAGCACACAGCATTGGGTTGAAAACTTAACCTATCAAATGAATCATATGAACTACAAAGAACAGAGCAAACACCTCGCTGGCCCAATTGCTCTTTGCAAGTACCATGTCACCAGAATGCTACATGATGTTTCGGATGACGCTTGCCAAATATTTGGTGGAAGAGCTATTACCAAGACTGGAATGGGAAGACAAATTGAAACTTTGCAAAGGACATACAAGGTATGATATATCTCCTCTTTGTATATGTATATTAATTAAGCATACTCTATAGTTTACTGCTATTCTTGGTGGCAGCGAAGAAGTCATGGCAGATCTTGGTATACGTCAAGCAATGAAAAATTTCCCTACTTCAGCACGTTTATAATTTTGATAAATATACATATGAACAAGAGACGGTTTATCCCCTTGATGCGTCATGTAGTCTTTATTCATGAAGAAATAAGTTAGGCAAGATGTACTTTAGTATATAACAAATATTGTCATTATTGTCGTCTTAAAGAAACTGTATGTTTAAATAATGAGAAGATATCCTCCTTTTAAGCAAATAAAAAACTTTTGCTTAAAGGATTTATTCTGTTTATCTTCGTCCTTTTTCTTTAAGAGTGTTTTTGGTATAATATTCCAATTTGGTACATCCAATTACCAGAGCTAGCATGTACACCAATCAGGTTATATCCAGAAGGCGGCTCAATCAAGACAGGACTGCCTCCCTGTCCTCCATACCATGGACTTGTTTTTCCACTAGACAACTTAAATTGTATACCATCAATCCATGCTCCACATCGAACTAGTAGCCCTTGAATAGACTCTCCAGGCAAAACGTCATATGTTGACCTCCTTCCTCCTAGACAGCCTACTGTGTCTCTGGTGCCATCACTCCAATAAAGAATAAAGCCATCAAGGAAATCACCGTGGTGGATCACGATACGTACAAGTTGCTTTTTAAATGCGTCAGAGATAAATGGAACAAGGTATTTGGATCCTCCTTCCATTCCTCCAAATGTCGGGCTTTTGAAAACAGTGCTGCTCAGTCCAGGCAGCTGAACAATATGAGTGTGAAAAAAGGTAGCAACAGAATCGATCGATTGCCCCTGTTGATTGACTGATATAGTCTCCAGTTTTATATTGTCGTTAGGATTACATTGGAGTTGTTTGTAGATGTCACTCAGGGACAATGTCACATTCTTTGGTTGATGTTGCAGAAATTCAGTATGAGTACGATAATGAGAATTGACGGAATAGACAATCATTGAAAGGCCCGCAGGGACGCTTATTCGCAAGCAGTTCTCTTCTAAAGGCATAATAGTAGGTGAAGAATGATTAATGGCTCCTCTTGGTCCATCTTGAGGAAGGCGAAAAGCAGGATGGAATCGTAAGCGGATGACATCTACGCGATGCCTAACAGTATGATCCTCGTTAGCATTGGAAGGCTTGTTAGAAAAAAAAAAGAACAAAGTTTACCAATGAGAACCTTCTTCGTCTTCAGGCGGTATTGGACTATGCCCAGGCTCTTTGGCCATAAATGTACGATTCCAATTATTAAATCCTCTACTCATTATGCCTATGAACAGCTATTATCAGTATACCCAAGACATACACACGCACAATAACAAAATTACCAGAAGGGGTATGATCCAAAGTATATGAATGGCCAACTTCATGCAGCTACAAACAATGAGTTGAGATCATCTTTTCTTTTTATCACCCATTAACAATATACCATGGCACCCATTCCGATGTTTAGCGCTTTCCACCAAGTTCCTGACTCGCCAGCGTCATTAGCGATAAATCTCGTATCTGTTCTTGTATCATTCATGAAACAGGGTACAATATCTTCTATGCACGAAGGCCATGCATGTAGAGAATGTGAGCCAAAGATTCCCAGAGCGATATCTCCTCCGCCGCCACCTAATGCTGCATGCCCCAGTATAGCTTGCCTCTGTGGGTCCCAATGTGCGTCTAGGAGCATACAGGCAACATGACAAGGCTGGTTAAAAGGAGAATAACGACCCAAGTCATTCAAGCATATGCCAAACAAGCTCTCTAGATCTTCACTATTTGCTTGATCGTCATGACGCTGCTGAGCACGCCGTATATCTCGAATTTCTGCCACTGTCTTTGTAGAGCGAATGATATGAACCTTTGCTGTTGTTCTCATAACACGGTTCTCCTGGCATGAAGTAGTATCTGGCAACCAGTCTTCGTCTAGCCTAAATGTACGCCTTTGCATACCATTTCGATACATCTGCTCAGCACAGAATGCTTGCCACATGTATCCAGCCATGCGAAGTTTCCTGATAGCTACATCTAGCGTGTTTTGACCCTCTTTCTCAGGCGGTACATCAAATGTTGCAGGAGAGTCAGAGCCGATGATGATAGCAAGTGAAAGAGGAGGATTTTGTAATAAGGGTAGATAGTTTACATGAAAATGCAAAGTTACATTCACAAAAGCAAACGTAATCGTGTTGGGTCCAGGCACAAGGTGAACAAGTGCCTTAAAATACGAGTCAACACAGGGCCACTGTGTTGGCGGAAAATCGTTGCAGTAGACTTGAATTAACAAGTCAAACTTTCCATCACGTTTTCCTGCACGGCCATTAACAAGTAAGAATCTCTAATGTAACTGTTTGAACCTCAAAGTAGCAAAATGCTTTCTCCATATCAAAGTAAGAATGGTGTGTACCTGATGAACAGTTTCACCCTCTGTCACATTACAAACTTCAATTTTCTCCTGTGGTGGTCTGTCTGGTATTGGAGGCGGGATATTATATGCAGCCATGTAAGTTAAATGAAGAACCAGATTTGAACCCTCAAAAGACTATTAAACTAAACAAAGTGTTACACTAGAGTCTGAGTACATACATTAGGTAAAATGTCTCTCAATGTTGACCAAAATATCGTCCTTGGGGGTCATAGTAATAATGATTCTGTTGCTAAGGGTAAAGCATGTCTAAAGCAACCTATTATACTATCTATAGTCACACCAGATTAAGACAAATATAACGACAGTACGTCTTCCTTTAAAGCACTGCCAAGATAAAGAGCCTACTTTCTCCTTGAGCAGCAAGCAGTGACTGTGAATACTTGCTGAGGTTGTTTTCAAGTCCTTATCCAATCATATAATGTCATTTATTAACCAGCAATTTTTTTTTTTTCTTTTAGAATTCTATCTGCTCTTTCAGTAAACTCTCCCTTCTTCAACTATGAGCGATTCTAATACTATTATCGGTATTAACTTTGGTACCGCCTACACCTCTATTGCCTACCTTAACAAGGTATGTGAACATAGTGCCATGATTACATGTTTTGACATTTTATATATAGGAAGGTCGTGCCGATTGTCTTGCTAATGAAGAAGGTGACAGACAAATTGCTTCTGCCCTTGCTTTCCACGGCGATGAAGAAGTATGTTATTTTATATGAAAAGAAGTATAGTTGTTAACTTTACATTAGGTCGTTGGTTCTCAAGCCAAGTCAGATATTCCCCGTCATCCCGATACGACTGTTGCCAACTTCCGTGCCAACCTTGGCAAGAGGTAAAAACAACAAGTTTACATATCAGTATGTATTATCATTAACACTGCATATTTTCTATAGCTTTGCTGAAGCTGAAAATTTGACAGGATCAGCTGCTCCTGTTGTTGATAAGAACGGCTTGCCTGCCTACGAAATCACATTGCCCTCCGGAAAGACCGTTTTCACCGCTCAAGAGATCTCTACCAAATTCTTACGCCACATCCGTGAATCTGCTGAGGCCTTCTTGGGCACCTCTATTGGCGGTGCTGTCTTGGCTGTTCCCTCTTACTTTACCGAAAAGCAACGTGAAGAATTAGTCGCTGCTGCTGAAGGAGCTGGTATCAAGGTGAAGCAACTTGTTCACGAGTCTGCTGCTGCTGCCCTTGCCTATGGTATTGGTCAAGAATCTAGCAGCAGTAACCCTCAAGATAAGACTGTTGTTGTCTGTGACTTGGGTGGTCATTCTTTTGATGTTACCGTCTTGGCTGTCCGTTCCGGTATGTATACCATCTTGGCTACTGCTCATGACACCAAGGTCGGTGGCGCTTCTTTTGATGATAATTTGATCAAGCACTTCACCTCTGAATTCCAAAAGAAGACCAAGATTGATATCTCCTCAAACAAGAAAGCACTTGCCAAACTTCGTAATGCAGTTGAAGTCACCAAGAAGATGTTGTCCAGCGGTAACTCTGCACCCTGCTTTGTCGAATCTTTGGCCGATGGTGTCGATTTCCACAGCACTATCAACCGTATGCGTTTCGAGCTTTTATCCAAGAATGTCTTTTCTCAACTTCAAACTGTCATTAACCAAGTTTTGGAAAAGAGTCAATTGGATGCATCTGAAATTGATGAAGTCCTCCTTGCCGGTGGCTCTGCTCGTATTCCCAAGTTCGCCTTGAAGATTCGTGAAGTGTTTAACAGTGAACATACCAAGGTCTTGAATGAATTAGAAGCTGATGAAGTCGTTGCCCGTGGATGTGCTATTCAAGGATCCTTAATTGCCGGCTTTGAAAAAGAAGATGTTGATGCTGCCACTCATCCTGTTGTCACTTTAGTTCCCCACACAAACAAGGCTATTGGTATTCTTAATGCCAATAATGAGTTTGTCACTATCATCCCTCGTGGTACTGCTCTTCCTACTCGTCGCGTTTTTGAGTTTTCTAATGCTCAAGATAACCAAAGCCATGCATACGTTTCCTTATATGAAGGAGATCACATTGTCGAAAAAACTGAAGTACAACCTGAACCTGTGCCTGTGGAAGATGATGAAGAGCCCTATCAAGAAGAGCCTGAGATTCATACCAAGGTCTACAATAAGCCTGCTGCTCACTTGATCGAAGCCTGTCTTGCTCTCGAAAAGGGTGCCAAGGCCAAGGGAAGCAAGATTGAAGTTCAAATCACCGTCGATGCTCAATCTAACGTCAGCTTAGTCTTGCGTGAAAAGAATGGTAAAAATGTTGTAAAGGCTGAATCAAAGAAATAATTGTTATACACCTTTTTCACAAACTATTCGTACACATTACAAAATCAATAACAATTAAACACTTTATGTCTTTTTTATTATTTAAAAAGACAACATGTAATAATATATAAAATGAGCTTGATAAATGTGGTCAAGACTTTATACAAAATAAAAAGCTGTTAAAGACTTTGTTTAAATAATTTGATCTTGGCTTCTCTTTTTCTTTTCTTCTTTGGACCAAAAAGTAAGACCAGCTATTCCTCAGCTAGCCCTAAGATATGTTATATTCTTTACTCTTGTAAGAAACTAATATGTAGTATTATAGATTGCCCATCGAAACTAACCCGATGTTAGCTGGGGGGGTAATTTGGTTCTTACCAAACCTTGGTCCCATCCACTCTTTTAACCCATTCCGCTCCTTTGGCCACTCTATATGCCCACTATGCCCACTATGCTTGCTCTTTTTTTTTTTTCTTTCATTTATGTTTCCGGGCTGGTTATCGCCAGCCTAACCCAGGATACACTTCGGGTAAGATATTAATAATCTTTTTATGACTTTACTCACTTTTTCTGCTTCTTTTTCTCTTAAAAATCCTCTTCTTTATAATGCAAGTATTTAATACCAATGTAAATAACTGACTTACTAATCATTTCTTTATTCATCCTTTTGCTTTTGATGGGTTCTCTTTTATTATTATTTGTTGTATTATTGTTTTTTGTTGTCTGAAATTATCATTTTTTTTTATCAATGTGCGAATAATTTGTAAATGTTTACATTTTCTTTTCTTTTGTACAGTGACTCCTTAAGTAATAACAATGTGTATTCTATACAAAGAGAAAAGGAGGAGGGGAATCATTTTATTATACATATATTTGCTTTTATCCTTCACGCCACTGGTGTTGACAATCATCGTTACAACATTTATAGAAAATGGAAGACGGTTCATCTGCAGAACGAATTTGAATGAGCATAAAGAAAGCTCTATCATGTTCACATTTGGGACAGGTGGCTATTATATACATATATAGTGTTAATATGAGCTTATTCCCCTTTTGTTGTTTTTACCTTCTGTTGTATCCACATTCTTCCAAGCATCAGCACCACCGAGGACATCGTCTACTTCTTTTCGTTTTAATTGTTTTCGAGTTGTATGCTATAATAGAGATTAGTAACAAGAAAAAAGTATGTATATATATCCAACACATACTCTGCTCTGTATACTGTAAACATAAGGACAAGACTGACAATAAAAGGCTTGTCCACCGTCATTTTCGATTAATAAGAGATTAGCACAATTTGGACAAAACAGCATTTTCCCTTTCAAAAGAAACTTTTCATCTGCTCTGTGTTTGTTTGTTTAGGTTGTGTGACAGCAGATAAGCCACAAAATATTTAATTGACAATCATGCAAATCTCAACATTTTATTTTAAACATTTATATAAATTAAGGTTAATATGCAGGTGTGGGTGCAAATCCATTAACAGAACTTTTTTGATTCATGGCATCTCGAAGCATATTCAATTGAATTTCATAATCCTCTATATGAAGTCTAGCTTCATTCAATGCATCCTCTCGTTCGTTCAAAGCGGTTCGAAGACGAGCGATATCGTCCATACTCTCTGCCAATTTTTGTTTCAATGCAGCAGATTCGTTTCGGGCCCTTAAATTAGCAGCCTCCAATTGAGATGCTTTCAATTGAGCTTCCGACACTTCTTGACTCTTTACAACAGGTTGTGCCGTCAGTGCTTCACTCAGCTGCTGCGTCAAGTCTGCAATCTTGATCGCATTTTCTCGTACTTGATTTTCTGCCTTCGTAGCTCTTGCATAAACAGCCTGGAGCTCTTCTAATGCACGTTGATGTGCCTGCTGTGCTTCTTCAGCTCGTTCCTGAGCTTCTCTCGCTCGTTCCTCTGTAGCCAAGCGCGCCGATTGATCATGCTGAGATCGCTTTTGTAACTGTTGCAGTAGCTTACTGTTCGCTTCGTTCTCTGCTAAAGCGGCTGCTAATCGTTTTTCGAGCTCTTCACTACGTGATAAGTCAAGAGAACTCAGTTCTTCGAGACGACGTGACTTGAGAGCCAAATACTTGGATTTGAAATAGGCGGCTTCTTGAAGCGCAGCCGTGCGCATTCGATCGGCTTGACTCACTTTTTCCGACATGGGCTCCGCTTGCTGCAAGATGCTAGCCCGAACACGCCTGAGCTCGGACTTGACAGAGACTAACTGTTCAAACAATTTGACCTTCTCCTCTGGTAAATGATCCACGTCCATCAGTAACGCTTCATCAGCATCAGGACCATCATCAAACGTATCAGTCTTGGCACGAAGCTTTCTTGCAAGAGACACCTCTGCACGCCACCAGCTTTCCTTCTTTTTCATCTCACTAATAATTGTATCACGTGCCTTGAGTTCACGTATCAGCATCTGTCTTTCTTCATCGTCCATGGACATCGCAGCATGGCTGTGAGGAGAAGGCGTCAATCGCTGAGGTTGTTCTTCTATCTTTTTTTGCTTTTCTTCTACACGAATAGGCTCTCGAGGTGGTCTAGGAGGAGGTGTATTTGGCGATGCTCTCGCTTCTTCCTCTTGTTCTAAAGGTGAATGTGTAGGTGTTAGATTGGCTTGGTACTGACGACGAATATCTAATTCAGTAAGATCGGGTGGTGGATGCGGTGATGATCCTGCACGAGGACGACGAAGAGCTGCCTCAGGTACTGTAGACATGTGTCTTGGCGGTCTGGCAGGTGGCTAGAGGGTAACCAAAAGTAAATAAGAGAACAATAAAAAAAAGCAAGAATAAACCTACTTGATTCACTTGAGGATCAGGATAATAAGATCTGTGCCTTGGACTGCCTGTCGTAGGTGAGGGTTGCTGTGACTCAACATTTGGAATGCCGTTTTCATGTGTAGCTTTTAAAGGTGAACGTTGCTGAGGAGATGGTTGCCCACTTCTCAATTTTTGTTCTGCTGGATACTGCGGTTGGTATTTTGGTTGTAGCTGCTGTGGCTGCGGTTGTAGCTGTTGTGGCTGCGGTTGTAGCTGTTGTGGTTGTGTTTGTAGCTGTTGTGGTTGTGACTGTGGTTGTAACTGTTGTGGCTGTTGCTGTGGTTGTAACTGTTGTGGCTGTTGCTGTGGTTGTAACTGTTGTGGCTGTTGCTGTGGTTGAGATTGTTGACGGTATGGATATGGATATGGCTGTGGTTGTTGCTGAGTATATGATTGTGGATACGATTGTTGTGCGTAATATTGATTTTCTCCTGGATCATCAATAGAGTGTATCTTTTCCTCAACAGAAGGTGGTACAAGTAATTCTGCAGGATATTTGATCTTTGTGCTGTCAAGTATGTAAACCAGAGAAGCATCTTCCATTTTTGAAAAAGTGTTTTCTCCACCGAGAACAAACAAGCGTTCTCTTACGGCTGTCATAGTTAAACCATGTCTTGGTGAAGGTGCTGGACCCATATTTTCAAAGTTAAACCAGCGGCAGCCTAAGGTTGATAAGGTTAATAACTTCATTAATATACAAAACGTGCTAGTTTACTCTTGATTCTGTAAGCACATAAATCATTTAATTCAACGCCATTTTCACCCTTGCCGCCCAAGATATAGATGGCATCATCTACCATAGCAGATGCACATCCCTCACGAGCAACAGGTATGAATCCAGCTGCTTCGATTCTTGTCCAAATGCCAGACTTGAGATCAAAAGACCAAATATCATTAAACAGCCTATTTCCATTTGTTCCTCCAAAGCTACCATAATAAAGTTTGTGAAACAAAGCCACGAGGTGATGCCTAATTTAGATGCTTACATGTATAATTTGCCATCATAGATTGCAGATATATGACCAGCTCTTGGTTCAGGACAAAGATCATAACTCACTTGTCTCCATCTTGGTGCTTTATGTATTATTATTGGTCAATGAAAGCCTTGAAGCCATTTGCTTTAGTTTACCTGAATTGACATCAAAAATGAAAAGATCATTAAAGTAATGTCCATTCCTCTGTCCTCCCCAAAGATAGACAATGCCTTCATGCATAACGCATGAATGACCTGATCTCTCTGTTGGTTGAATCATACCATCCATGGATAATCGACTCCATTGTCTAGAATCTATAATAGATATAAGTATGTGTAGATGATCGTCATGTCAATTGAAATATACTTGCGTAAATTTAAAAGGTAAACATTTGGATCATAATGTTCCTCGGATGAAATTAGCTTTCCGCCATAAACTAAACATATGCACTTGATTAGACTATAAAATACACTTTATATGTATATATTTACGTAAAACATGTCCATTAACATGGAGGATCGTAGCTGAGATTCTAGGAGCTGGTATTTCTCCAGTCGTACTGATGCTATTAGCCGACATACTATCTAGATCACAAACCGTCAATTCACATTATTTTATCTTGTTATTAATCTTACTTGTGTCAATATGAAAAAGATCCTTTCTGGTTGAACGATGAATACCACCATAAATGATTAAAGCATCCGATGATATGGCTACTGCTGCATGTCCAACTCTTGGTAGAACACTATTACTGCCTCCTAGTTTCTTTTGTGACCATGGATAGAGTGTTTTTTCATTACTTTTAGAAAGCTTTGAAAATAATGACATGATTGTGAACGTAATGTTGAAGATGATTCAAGAAATAAAAAAAACAAACGAGTATAGAATAACAAAAAGGGGGAAAGAATTGTTTAAATATATAAGCTTTTTATATGAAAATAAAGGAAAGTATTGAGGAAGGTGAAAAGCAAAAGAAAGAGAGAAAGAGAGAGAGAGAAAAGAAATAAAGGTCGTGCAAGATAATTAAATGAACCACAGCGGTAACAAGAACCTTAAACTACACAAGTAACACTAATTAAATTTCTCTTTCAGACAGATAGCTCATGAAATTAGGATAGCCTCTCTTTCTCTCTTCTATGCACACATACAACTGTAAAATGTCATCATATGTATGTAAAATAGCGGTCGAATCATATGTTGAACTCATTACTGTCATCTTCATGGTTACTATGGCAACACACTTTTTTTTTCGCTATTGTCCCTGATTCTGAAGTTTATGCACTTGAATAAGCCACAAGCGCAGATTTTCCTTTAAATAATTTCAGACCTAAAAAATATAGATCTATCTCTTGTAATAATCATGACCAAAGAAACAGTTGTAGAAAATGGAACCAAGACAGTTGATGGTAATTTGTACTTCTTTCTTTGTGTATATCAGCATGTTAAACTTTATAATAGAAACTGTTGAATTTACCAAACTTGTAAAAGAATTAAAAGCCAAAGTAGTCGACATGAAGAATCAATTAAAGCCATTGAAAGAAAAGTAAGTTCCTTGATTTACGTCTAGTTGAAGTTACTCATGTATGTAGAGTGGAGAATAAAGCCATCAACACTTCAAAAGGTGTCTCATTCCTTGAAGTCAAATACCAACTCATGCTCCAATACGTCCTTCAGCTCGCTTATTTTGTTCATCTCAAGATCTCTGGAAAACAAATCGAAAATAATCCAGTGATAGACTCTCTTGTTGAACTTCGAGTGATCCTTGACAAGATGAAGCCAATTGAAAATAAATTAAAATACCAGATTGACAAACTTGTCAGAGCAGCTGTCGTTGGCACTAAAAAGGACGAAGCAGGTCCAAAGAGCACAATGGAGGCAGTGGCTGCGGATCCTTTAGCATTCAAACCAAACCCAATGAACTTGATCAATAAGGAAGAAGAGGAAGACGAAGACGCAGAGGCAGAAAAGGCAGGCATCTATAGACCACCAAAACTTGCTCCTGTAGCATACAATGAAACGTCAGATAGAAAGAGCCGAAAGAAGGAAAGAGACGAAGAACGAATGAAGGAAAAGGCATCACGATCAAGAATTATGAAGGATCTCATGTCGGAAATGTCGGAAAATCCAGAAGAGATTGGTGTGTTTGGTGGTGTGAACGAAGGTGTTGGTTATGGTGATCGTATAGACAATTTGATTGCAGAAAAGAACAAGTATGAAGAAGAAAACTATGTACGTTTGGCAGTGACAAGAAAGGAGAAGCAAAGAATGAATGCGAACAGAAAGATGCGATTTGAAAACGAAATTGATGTAAGTTTCAAGTTTAAAAATAGCTTATGTTTCTCATTATTATAATAGAACCTCGAAGACTTTTCTAATCTGGTTGGATTACAAGACGTGGAAGAAGAAGAGAACAAAAAATACCGTAATATTCTTGAACGTAAGAAACAGAAGAATGAAGCAAGTCATAAACGATCAAGAGATAGTGAAGATGGTATTGAAGGCGCCTTTGATGGAATATTGGATGGAGTTAAGAAATCAAGGGGTAAATTCACAAGTGCAAGAAATAGAAGCAGCAAAAAGAGAAGATCATAAACGTCATTTGTTGTATAATCAAATAATAGATTTTTTTTACATGCTTTTCTATTTATTCATGAAATAAAGTACATATCTTTAAGGTTCCAAACGCTTAGGGTCACGAGGGAACAAGCTTGAGCGACGAATGTTACCAAGTCCAAGGTAAAGCATGACAACACGCTCTAAACCAATACCACCACCGGCGTGAGGTGGTGCGCCAATCTTGAAAGCATCAATATAAGGTTGGATGGTAGAAAGATCAACTTCATGTAGTTTGGCACGTTCAGTCAAGAGTTCAGCGTCATGGATACGCTGAGCGCCAGACAAGATTTCTTCACCACGCATAAAGAAATCATAAGAGTTAGAATAACCAGGATTATTAGGATCAGGCATTGTGTAGAATGGACGAACAGCCAAGGGGAACTTGTCGAGAACATAGAAATCAGTGTGATACTTTTCTTTAACAAGTTTACCCAACAATCTTTCGTTGGCTGTACTCAAGTCTTCAAAATCGTCAATTTCAACACCGGCTTCTCTCAACATCTGAACACCTTCAGAAAACTTGAGACGAAGCGTCTTGGGCAAGAATTCGAAATCTTCAAAGTGATATTGTCTCTTGACTGTTTCGATTTCGTCCTTGAAACGGTTCTTCAAGTTGGTGAAGATGTAAACAAAGAGGTCTTCCAATACCTCCAAGACTTCATGGTAGTGTTCATTGAATGCCATTTCCATATCAAGACCCATGAATTCAGTCATATGACGATGTGTGTTGGAGTCTTCAGCACGGAAAACAGGAGCAATTTCAAACACTTTTCCAAAGTCGGCAGCGATACACATTTGTTTATAAAGCTGAGGGGATTGAGCCAAGAAGGCGCTTGATTTGAAGTAAGAAACCTTGAAAACATTGGCACCACCTTCGGAAGCAGCAGCGATCAACTTGGGTGTGTGAATTTCCATGAAACCACGCTCAATAAGAAACTCTCTAAACAGTAAGCAGACTGCGGATTGCAATCGGAAAATGGCATGGTTTGTGGTCGTACGGAGATCGAGAACACGGTTGTTGAGACGTGTATCCAAGTTGACACGGACAAGTTGAGCATCTTCTTCAAAAGCGCTCTCGGCACGAGAGGCATCGTCCAAACTGAAAGCCAAACGAACTTGAACATCAGACACGATGTAAATCTTTTCGATAGCAAGTTCAGCACAGGAGATAGTACAACTCTTGACTTCCTCTACTGGCTTTACAATCTTGCCTTCGACCAAAACAATAGATTCAGGGGTAATACCAACACAGAACTTGACCATCTGTTTCGAGATCTTTTTTTCATCGGCAGTAATGATACCTTGGATGGTGGCAACACCTTGACGGAAGACAAAAAAGCACATCTTACTGCCAGTAGCACGAGATGTCTGGACACGGACACGCACAGTGACGGTTTCACCGGCGCGAGAACCATTGATGGTAGTAATGTCTTCATACTTGACACCTATATATCATTGACTTTTCAATCGCATGCTCCTTTTCATATATAATATATATACCTGGGCGTTCCTTAGATTGATTGATAGGAAGCTTGCCATAACGGTCGGATGAGATATCCTACAGATAAAAAAGATGAATATCTATTTTTCATACACTTGACACTATAAACATACAACATTCTTGGATTCTCTTTCAGCCTTTTCAGCAGCTAATTTGGCAGCAGTAGCAGCCTTTCTTTCAGCCTTTTCCTTTTCCTTTTGGAGCTTCTTGTAGGCCTTCTTGGATATAGGCTTTCCTTCGTCGCTTTTTTTTTGCAAGCATTAGCAATAAAGAATACGCGTCATTGTGAATATATCGGCTTACTCAAAGAATTGCTCTTCTGCCTTGGTTTCTTCGGTAGTTGGTTCTTTTGTGGGTTCTGACATTGCTATTTGTGTGTATATGTCTGTGTATAAAAGAAGAGCAAAAAAAAAGTATGCTTTTAATTGAGAATTTTTTTAACATCCGCTAGACAGTCACCTGACAAAACAGGTAATGGTCAAAATGAATCATTCCACACTATGACGGAAGTATCAGGGGAGAAAGATATAAGGATTGTTCGAGATGTTAATGAATGCATTAAGTTTAACGCTTGGACTTAATACATAGGCTGTTCAGTATTTGGTTATTCAATCATTCAATAGAAGGGAAATGTCTTCCTCACGAATTTGGCCTGCCCAAAGGTACTATTTTAACATTGTAGTAAATTGATCCTTTTGATAACCTGTATGAAGGAGAGATAAATGGGTAGATAATTCCCTTTTTAGATTTCCAACAATGAAAAACACAGAGCATAGTTAAGCACGAGTACAGATTGTACGGATCACGCTCACTTTTTATCACTCACCATGACGCATAGACACTTTTTGATCGATTACTACTTGACCATACCTTTCTTTTTTTGTCCTTTTTTCTGATACTGAACAAAAATAAGCAATGACAACAATTAAGGTTGCTAATCTTAATTTTATTATTAGTACCTAACTGTATAGATTGTTGTCAGTGATGTTGATGTAATGCGAATTAAATGCTATAAGGAAATATGAATATATTTGTACAGGATTATATATATATATATATATATATATAATATAATTCTGATTCATGATCTGTTAGATAGTCATATAATCCATGCTATTGTTTGCATAAAATCAAGACAATGACAACTAAAAGACAAAGAACCCATTGTTTTATCATTAAATACAAACTCTTTCTATCTTTTTTCTTTCTTTCTTTCTTTCATTTTCATCAAACCATGTCTTCTCCAAAAAAGATAACTGTTCAATTAAGCAATACGTGCTATCTTTGTGAAAGAAACTATTCTACGCCTGCCTCCTTGAACAAGCATCTTAAATCCATTCATCATGCGGTCGTGACTAGTAGAAGAAATTTTGAAAGAAGGCCTCATTCAACCAAATATGAATTCAAGCACTATAATGGTGATCCTGATATACCTATTCACCATGCCTGTAGCTCCTGCTTTTATCATACTGCCAACATAAACAGACTTAAGGATCATATTCTAAAAGATCATAGACCAATATATTTGGAGAATGAAAGCGAAGAAAATGAAGACGAAGAAAACGATGCCGAAGAAAATAAAGGCAAAGAGGAAAATGAAGCGCAAGAGGATCAAGGAGAAACCTCTAATGGACAAGGAAAGAATCCACCTATTAGAAGACGAAGCTTGGGAAGAAGAAAAAGCTCTCCGGCTGATGCCTTGGCTAATAATGTACTAAACATTCTGGTTGACAAGTTGCATAAATTGATGAAAAATTAGGTATAAAATGATGCTTTTAAATAAAATATTATTTACACACACACTATGTGAATCGTATCTGTCCTCTTGTCTCCCATCCTGAGTTAGTTACTTCATTATTAAAACCAACACCATCAACAGCAAGTAGATCATCCGATTCAACATAATAATTTACATTTTCTACAAAGGTGTTCTTTGTTCTTTATCACAAAATGAGTCTCAACTATGATCATATTCATATTCTCCCTCTCACTTACTTTTTTCGTTTGGCTTCATTCAAGGCGACGCCTGTAGCAATAGTATTCTTCTTCTTGCTTGTACTGGGTACGTCATCCACAAAGCCTCCAGTACAATCAGAAGCATGTAGTTCTATTCTGTTTCTTGAGTACAATTGAGAGCATATAGGACATTCTACTGTAGGATTGATATGAGGTTTCTTTTGATAACAAAAAGTTGGTCATTGATAAAAGACATATCATATACAAGGCGTGCTTACTGTTTCAGAAGCAGGCCGTTGAGATTGCCAGATTAGTTCATTAACAGCTGCATCAAGATCAAAGTCATCTTGTTCAGCAATAAAAGACGCTTGCTTTTTCCTCCTGTCATTCTTATGTTCCGGTGCTTTATTTGCCTTTGCCTTTCCTTTAATTTTTGGCATGTGTATATGTGTGTGTGTGTGTCTATGCTTGATGAGAAAGAAAAAAAAACAAAAAGTGGTCATATTTAATAAACAGTCTCTAATTGCTCAAAACATCAAGCTTTTTTTTTTTATTAAATCAATAGCGATTGATATGCAACAAAACATGTAAACTATGTGTAAATTATGTATGAATATGGTGTAAAAAAAAAAGTATTTAAAATTCAAATGTTTCATTGTGAGCACTGAAATGACGCTTAACAGCTTCATTCGTAACTATCTTTGTAAGACTGGTTGGACCACAAGTATGAACCCACACTCTTCGATCAGGATTGAGTGTCTTGACCTTGTCTAAACATTCACTGACATTAGGTCTCTGTCCATAGACCATGTTGAACCCATGCATGCCTTCAAAGTAATTGTGGCCATCTTTTGCTCGTGTCACATAGATGGTGAAACTGATGTGAATAGGAAGGATAGCCTTTGTCATCTTTTCATGCCAATAGCTAAACATGTCCATGAAGGGTAAAACCTCCTCTGTAAATAATATAAGTAAAACTAGTAGAGGCTTTCTTTTTTTTTTTTTTTACCTGATGATCGAACAGCCCATGAAAGTTGAATGTATTCTGTAGCAACAGTCTTGACACCCAGAGATCTACGCTCAACGCAGTCCTTGACAATAGCCATAGCAGGGGTGATACCAATACCAGCGCCAAAGAGAGCCAAGACAGGAAAATCTTGATATTGAAGCTGAGGACCGAATGGGCCATCCACAGCAACCTCGATGGGTTCATTTCTGGCGGCGGCCTTGAGTATGTCCCTAGTGTAATTACCAAGAGCCTTTGCATGGAAAGTAGCCATGGTTGTGGTTGCATCAATACCAACGTTGGCACGACGACGAAGACTTGAGGTATCAGACAAGGATGCAATGTCTGTAGATCTCTTTTCTTTTTCGTTTATGCCTTCGGCAATACGCTCTTCAATACCAGAGTCTATGGAATTGCTCAAACGGAACACTTCGGAGATAGTGAAAGGATGCCAGTTGACGTAACCCAAGATTCTACTCTGTGCTCGTGCCATAGCCACAAAGACGTATTGACCAGGTCGGAAGTTAACCATGCCAGGGTATTCGAACAAGACACGGAAGATACCTTCTTGAGTAGCTGTGCTTGAAGCAACTTCATCAACACGAACAGAGGTTGTCTTGATAATCCATGAGTTATAGGAGCGAACAGCGCGATCAAATACCCAGAGGATGGTAGCAGGGATAAAGTAAGCAAAGCAAGTAGGTTCGTGAATACATGCAAAGATGATTGCGATAATCACACCAATGATATGCGAGTAATAAAATATTTCGAAAAAGTTCCGACGAATATACTCGAAGGAAGTAACAAACATCAGGAGAAAACCAAGCATTGCAATCGTACCAGAGGTTTGCTCAAGGTCTTCAAAGAGAGTATCCTTTACGATATAATGTTTGATATAGCCACGATACCTAAGGTATTACCCAAAAAAAAAAAGGTTAGCATGTTCTCGCAGATCGTTATTCATATTTACATTCTATAAACAAAATGAGGGATGAATTCAGCTAAACCAATGCGGGCAACCCAACGATGGAAAGGAATAAGTTCTTCAAATGTTAAACCAGACATTTTAGGTAGAATAGAATTTCTTTGAGCCAAAAAGAAGACAAAGCCCCAGTTGACCATACCAACAAAGGCAGCACGCCGGTCAAAAATACTAATGGAAGGAAGCACATAAGGCTTATCATCTGCCATTTTGAAAGGAGCAAAGAAGATGAAGAGAAGATTGATGATGATGAATAAAGTAACGCCAATGATATGCTTCACAGCAATCATGTCAGTGACAAAGGGAATAGGTACAACGTAGTTTAGGAATGAAACAAGCTTGCTACCAGGCAAGGAAGTGATCACTTTTTCTTGTCCAGAAATTCTCTTCTTTCGTGTAAGATAGACGCGCCAGCGATTGATCTGGTAAGCAATACAGTATAGGGCAAATAACGCCCACCAAAAGAAAAAGTAAGAGATACCACAAACGAAGAAATTCGAGGTAGTTCTGATTTTCATCCTTCAAAAAAAAATATATAAAAAAGAGGAGAGACAAAGGGAAGGATCGTTCCCCTTTGAAGACAGGGGAAAAGTTTTTTTTTATAGTCTTGGAAAATGAATGTCAGCCGACAAAGTCTTAAATTGTAACTAAAAAATTATCTGATTTTTTTTTTAACAATATTATCTGATCACTGGAAACCTATGAATTCAACTGGCTAAACATTACTGCCTCCGGTTAGAATTTACTTGCAGATATATAGTTCCGTCAGCATCTCCGAATGAAGATTAATTGTTGACAATAGATCTTTATAGTGTCCTTTATATTTAAATAAGACATGGCTTTACGTCTGCAGGGAACTATAAACAGTGACACTGTGAAAAAGACAAAAAAATAAATGGTTCAAGTTTCATTCACTTAGTATCTATGACAACTCGGAGAATGGTAGCACAATTTGTTTCACAAGGAATTATCTGATTTTTCTATGATGTGTGAAACTATGTAGTGCAAGTCAACTTATCTGTTTTTATTTTACTCAATTTAGTCTATTTTTTTCATGCATACTTGTGATAGAAATATATACTTGTCATTTTAATTAAAATTATCATCAATCTAGAATGTCCATCTTTTCCGGTTTCAACTTGAGATCATCTTGCCCACAGATTTATCAAGTGAGACATTCACTTTAGTATCTTTATAATAACCCAATAAAAAGGGGCCTGTCATTTTTTTTATTCTCAACTTCGGAGCTATTCTTTACATCTTTTCATATGGCAGCTCTTTCTTTATATATATTCATTTTGTTATTCATGGCTCAAAAATAAAAAAGATGTTTAATAAAAATATATTGATTACGGACATACAAAATACAATAAAAAAAATATAGTGTAACTCATGTCTCGTGTCTTTAGGAAACAAGAAAATTTGATCCGCAAAAAGAAAAAAAAATCAGATAAGCTCCCGGTATCAATCAGGTAGGACAATGTACTAGATCATTTATCTGTTAATAGGAAAAAAAAATGGGGAAGTGGATTATCATTGGAACAGAGCATAGAACATGCATCCAGTTATGTACCTTGTTTAATCAGTCGAGTTCTGCCTAAAATAGCACTATTATTTTAATGACTATGGTAATAAACACTGTTGAAAACAATAACATCCTACCGCTATGATCTAAGCATGAGTCATCAACTGTGGAGTATTAATTTAGAAAGCACATATACAATACTCTCACTTTGCGTTAATTAACCTTTCTTTTCATCTTTCAAAATAACAGTAAAATAACAGTAAAAACAAAAGAGTTTATTCAACAGTCAATGCTGTCTTCTTCTTCTTGTTGTTGTTCCTTTTCTTCTTTTTATTTGGCTTGGCTTCTTGTACTGTTTCAACCTTGTCTATAGTTCTCTTTAAGCCTTCACTTGTCTTTCTTATGAAGCAGGACACAAAAAAGCCATTTGTCAAATCTTCCGCGGGTATCGTGCGTACGACGCGATCAGCTAAATCTTTTTGTATTTTAAATAAAAAAAAATGTATGTATAATATAGTGCCAAGAATTACCTTCATCCCCATCCATTTCTTCTGGCATGCCACGACGATGCCAGGTAGGTAGAACTGTGTCGCGTGAAGCCAATTCAAATTCAGGATTATTTTTCAACACTGTCTTTACGACATGTTCATTTTCTTCCGCGTGGACCGAACAAGTAGAATAAACGACGCGCTTTGCATTAGGGACTATTCAATACAATAAGCTCACGTTGTCCTGCTTATGCAATATATACTTACACTTCAAAGCGTGTTCTATGACCGATATCTGAAATTCGGATAGGTTCTTCAATCTCTCTTCCTGTGTACTACCGTTCTTGTCATTGCTACCTTCATCTGTCAAATGATCAGTATATTTCAGCTCTCAAACTCATTGCAACTTACTTTCGTCTTCACCATCTACCAAATGATCCAGTCTGCTTATAATGCCTGACCCAGAACAAGAAGGATCTAAAAGAAGATATTCCACCTGTCAAGAGAAAAAAAAATGAGTCACAGATCAATTCTTTTTGAATCGCTCATTACCTGAGAATATTGTGGATCATTTGGATCCGCCTCCAAGAATGAGCCATGAATCGGTGTGATATCTATAAGCCATTAGCTATCTTCTTGGGTCGCCTTTTTTTTTGGAGGTATCAACTCACTTTTACATCCTGCTTTCCCTGTTAGCCTCTTGAGTAGGCCCAATCGACGAGAATCTAAATCAAACGCCCAGATCTTGCCCGTGTTTTTCATGAGTGCTGACAGATGTGAGGTCTTATTTCCTGGCGCTGCACAGGCATCAATGACATGAGCACCTTGAGGAGGATGACATACATGAGCAGGGAAACAAGATGCCTTATCCTAAAATCTAAAATGTGAATCATGGTCCACCACCCTCTCACTTTTTATATCATTACCTGAAGTATGATATGACCTGATTTATATAAAGGATGATCATGGAAATCTGTTCTTTGATGAAAGATAAGCATATCAGGTAAATGCTGATCAATACAAAACTCCTTTTGTCTAAAGAAGAAATAGGGTTAATGCATATAAAACATTATCATCTTTTACGTACTTTAATTCACAAAGGTTTTCAGGGTACTTTATTAGCACATAGCCTTCTTTTTCAAATGCCTTGATTGCTTTCTCAACCGTTGTCTTGTGTTCATTCACACGTGCATATCTTGGAATTAAAACTAGACTTGTTATATAAGCTTATGCTTTTGAATTTTTTTTTATTTTTTTATTTTTTACCAGCGTCTTTTACTTTTTGACTCACCAAATCTTCATTTGTTGTCACACCTCTCTTGATCTTGATCTTTATGAGTTCAGCTTTTAATCTTGCTTGGTGACGCATAACACATTGCTTTAGTGGCACTTCGTTACGAACAGTGATTCCTCTTTTTGTAAACAATAAATCATGAATCAACACAAGAGCCAAAGATCGCTTCAACTGTAAGCAGGATGAATAACTTTGTTTATACATTTGTAAATTCAAACCTTTTTCTCAATTTCACAAATCTTGGTAGAATCAATCAGTTCGTTCAACACTTGCTTATCTAATCAATATGTCAATGTCAACTCATAGAGTGCTCTCCTTTTTTATTATTACATTTCAAAGTCTCACAAACAAGAGCGTACATTTTCTTTTTATCTTGTACTTTTGGATCGCCAATGACGAGACCCTTTATAGTGCCTTCATGTCTTGCAAGTTTATCGAGAATTCGTCCAGCATGTTGATAAAAGTTCATTTGACAGAAGAAGAAGAAAAAAGTATGCAATTCTGAATTTCAATTGTGAATTTATTAATATTTTAGAATCGTTATTCGTCAACCTTTTAAAAAAGTTAGAGTGATTCATAAATAGCACACAGGTGTTTTTATTACCTTTTCTAAAGACTTTATAGAAGGAGATGTGTCGCTACTGTATGACTTTAATGAAGCCTTTCTACTTAATGAAGAGAACAGACGACCTGACTTATTTACGATCTTATTAGATGTATTTGATTCTGTTGACGATATGCTATTATTTACATCCTTGGTCTATTTCAATTAATACCTAGCATATACTTATTGACAATAGACTTACATCCATCACCCGTGGTTTACCAGGAACATCAATATGGTCATAAGGAGCCTTTTGATTTGGTTCAATTGTAATTGAACCTTGTTGATTTGGTAACAGTGCTTGTGCAGCCAAGAGTATATCCGTCGGTTGGTTTAAAGTCTCGGTTGACTTTTTCTTTTGAGAGAGCTGATCTGTTGAAGCCCAAAACATGAGCTGCTCTTCACTATGGTTGCTCATTTTATGTCCCTTTCTTAATGTAGAAAAAAGTGATCGTTTAGGCTTTTGGTGTGCTGTTTGGATCAGTTTGGAGCCTTCTCTTACTGGCGGAGGTGCTTTAGGCTTCTTGATCCAGTCCTTTAAGCCGCTGTTTGATTGAATGCAGTGATTAAATGCAATACCTTTTGTATAATGTTAGCTATAGCTTTTGTTTTTCTTTTTGACTTACCATAGGCATTCAATCGTTCATTTTCTTTATTCATTTTCATTGTATGATAAAGCGTTAAAGGGTTATGTTTTGGTCCCTGACGGTAACTTAATGTTAAGCAATCTGGCCGACGTGGAGGTAACTGTTCTGTTGGTTCAGGCTCTTGGACTTTTAACTTTTTATCTTTCAACTCCTTTGCCTTTTGTTCCAATATATCTGATAATCCTTCATTTTTATCAACTGATTCAAAGATGGTTTGGAAAGTAACGAGTGGAGTGAGTAGATCATCGCCTGTTCCTTCATCCTTCCAAGAAATTGTATAATTATCTTTGGTATCACTTGAACCAATAACGCTCCATGGTCTTTCCTGCTCTCTATTATTCTGCTTATTATCATCCTTTCTATCATTAGATTTAAAGCGATAGATACTCTCTTGCTGCGAATAAGTAGGCTTGGGCATATGTTTTTCGTACGATTTTAAAGTAGGTGTCTTTCTGAGTGTGTTTGATCTCTTGGTAGTTGCAGCGGATGTGGGAAGAGTATTTGATCTCTTTGGCTGTGCTTCTTGCTTTGGTAAAGGTGTATAAGGTGCGGGCTTTGTATTGTTTCTTGTATTATCTAATCTATGTCCTGCTCTTCTTCTCTGACGCTGACATTTATAACATTCACATGAAGCTTTATCTCCTGTGCACGAATTGCCGACTGATATAGAACTGGTAGTTGACTTTGATGATAGAATGGACTGAAGGTAACTGTCCTGACCTGCACTCTGACTTAGACTATCAATGTAAGAAAAAAGGTTAAGCGTACTGTACTACTTTTTTTTTATTCTTTCGTCTTACCTTGGAATATCATCTACTTCGATCTTTATAGACTCGCTTTCAGATGACATCTGTAAGCTAACTAATAGAAAAGAGTGTGTAAATAACAAAAAGTAATCAATTTCCCCTTACCATCCACTTTGTTTTCAAAATGGATTTTTTGAACCCAATCTATAAATACCTCGTTACTTTAAGCAAAAAAAAAACCAACAGAATAAAAAGCGAAGAGAAATCGCTTACTTACCTTGGATACTTGATTTAGTTGTTGTAGCCATGTTTAAAAAGGGTCGACAAGGAACTCACAAAAGAAGAAAAGAAAGAAGAAAAAGGGAAAAAAATACACATTTATTGTCTAAATGCGAAATTAATGTTACACTAAACCAGTTATGAACTAACAAATTACTGCTGCTTTCCTTTCTTGAATGATTCGACTGCTTGTTCAAAGAATGCCGAATCCAAGGAAGCATCAACAGCTGTCATAGCAAGACATACAGCAGATGTCATGGCCTTTTCATGTGCTACCAAGGTTCCTGCTGCTGCTGTAAATTCAGCTGTGTGATTGAACGCTTTGGAACCGATACTGTAGGTTGGATGAAGGCTAGGCACGGCATAACTGATATTACCCATATCTGTACTTGCCATAACACCAGCATCTTCTGGTATAGTCAAAGGAATATCCACTCCCTTTTCTTTCATATATTCAATATATCTCAGACCAAAGATTTCATTATTGAATAAATCTATCAAGGATCAGCACATATACAGTCTTATCCATTTATAGAAGCCACTTACCATCGATCTGACCTTGAGGTGCCCAGGTAAACTTGACAGTACATCCTGTAGCAATAGCTGCAGCCTTGAAGCAGTTTTCGAGTTTTGACTTGAGGTTACTTAATTCGGTACGCGTGAGAGCACGAACAAAGAAGTGAGCAGACGCGTGGTCAGGAATAACATTGGCCTGGGAAATATGTTTATTAGCGTATTAGTGATAGACGCACGCGTGCACAGACTTACTGAGTTACCGCCATGTTTGATAATACCATGTATTCTATCATAAATAATCAATATATGTAAATATATTGAGTGTCACACTAACCTGTTGGTGGGAAGTGTTTGCTGTCTCAACATGGCAACGTTGTCAAATCCCTGCATCAAAGCATCTAATGCATTGATACCTTCCCAAGGTGAAGCACCTGCATGACTTGCCTTGCCAAAGAATTCGATAACCACTTGATCCAAGGCTAGTGTTTTCGAAAAGACTGCATCTACAGCACTAGGATGTAACATCATGGCGAAATCAACACGGTCTTGAACTACGTTCTCTTTTACCAAGGTAATCTTACTGCATGTCGATTCCTCTGCTGGTGTACCAAATAAGGTAACTGACCCTGAGATAAGATTTTTTTCTAGTAATGTCTTTACTGCCAATGCACAAGCAACTCCTTGAACAGCAATTAAATTGTGACCGCAACCGTGACCGATACTAGATATAAATAGAACCCATTTTAATCTTTGTCCCTTTCTTTCTTTCTTTTTTTTAAAGTATCCTACTTTGGTAATGCATCATATTCACTGCAAAAACCTATACGACGTCCATTCTTTCCATTGGAGTATTCAGCAATAAAGGCAGTCTCTAATCCAACAACACCACGAGTCACTTTGAAACCATGCTTCTCCATGTATTCGGTCAGAAGCTTGAAAGCAATGAACTCCTGATTGCCTTGTTCAGGATGATCATGTATCTAAATAGGTTTGGTAAATGAGAGAATATGGCATTCATTTGCATACCTCAAGACTAATGGTTCGAAGCTCTTGGCTGTGTTTCTGAATAGTATCCTCGACTATCTTTTTGAGATAAGCTGAAAGAACCATGTTTCTTAAAAGGAGGAAAAGAGAAAGAGAAAAAGAAATAAATTAATAACGAAAGATGGTTTTTGAAAGGTCTGAGTACAGCATACTTCTGTAACCCGAAGAATCGGCCATTATTTTATTGTACACACGAACTTTATTTGATATATATACTTCCTTTAATGGGTCTATTTCAAAAGCCAATCCAACGGTTTTAAATATGGTAGTCAACTCGATAAACTACAAGTGCTCTGCTAATAAGCGTTACCTTTTCACTCCTCTCTCCCTCTTTATTTTCCTCAGCATAAGGCAAAGTTAACCCAGACATTGTACGACAATCCTGTATCTTTAAATGCATCAAAAGAGTCGACTCTTTTTTTCTTTTTTCTTTTCTCTTTTAGTTGAGAGTCAAGGGACTATATCTGACTCAGCACAACCACTTCTGTAATGTAAAATCAGTTGAATTGTTATCAATTACAAGATATTGCAGTATCCAGTGCTTGAATGTTCCTTTGCTCTTGAATATTTTACAAGTCTATTACCATTTATTTTCCTTTACCTTGTCTTGAAGATACCCTTTAGCTTTCATTAATTATAGTAGTTTCAAGGATATACAATATACTTGTACAATTCTAGACAACTTATTATATCCCATTAAAACCATTTTGCATAGATTAAAGCATCCTTACTGCTCAGTACACCCATTTCGGATGTTGGTTTAGGCTCTTAAATCATTATTTCATTCTCAGAAATAACAGGCAAAATAAAGCGGGGGGCCTAATTGATAAATTCAGGGTAATCCCGCGTTTTTTTTTCTCTTTTCTCTTTTTTTCTTGCCTTGAAAAAAAAAATTTTTCAATATGCTTTCCTCCAAGGTTATTTCTAAGCCTACTGTTGCTGCTATTCAAAAGGTATAAGAGATGCTTTATTCATGACGTAGCACTAACTTTTTCTAAAAGGTCGCTACTCGTTCATTTGCCACAGCTACTTCCATCCCTGTGCCCGCTCCCGCTGAACAAAAGACTGTAATATTCACTCTTTTTTTTTGCATTGTTTATTAAATGTATCCTTAGATTTTCCCAAAGAAATACGGAGGAAAGTACACTGTCACTCTTATTCCCGGTGACGGTATTGGTCAAGAAATCGCCTCTTCTCTTAAGGATGTTTTCAAGGCTGCCAACGTCCCTGTTGAATTTGAACAATATGATGTCTCTGGTTTGACCTCTGAAGATGATAAGCTTTTCCAAGAATCTATTGCCTCCCTCCGCCGTAACAAGGTTGGTATCAAGGGTACTCTCTTCACACCCACCTCCAAGCTCGGACACAAGTCTTTCAACGTCACTATGCGTAAGGATCTTGACATGTATGCCTCCTTATCCCTTGTCAAGAACTTCCCTGGTGTCAAGTCTCGTTTGAGCAATGTTGATATTGCCATTATTCGTGAAAACACTGAAGGTGAATACTCTGGTTTGGAACATCAGGTAAATGATAATAAAAAGGAAGCAGAAGAGCACATGTTTAACAATAGATAACAGTCTGTTCCTGGTGTTGTTGAATCCTTAAAGATCATCACTCGTTCCAAGACTGAACGTATTGCTCGTTTCGCCTTTGACTTTGCTGTCAAGAACAACCGTAAGAAGGTCACCATCATTCAC